>JAMPIV010013630.1:0-200959 GCA_024509875.1 Oreohelix idahoensis
AATTATTATTGTCTATGAACATTAAGGATCTGCAGCGGACCACGGTTGCAGAAGTTATATGTATTATTTATCAAGCTTCGCTATGATATTTGTTTTCCATACAACTATTGAGTATTGACTTCTACATGACTGTCAGTTAACATGAGTTTGAATGCTGCATTCGTTATACTATGCTGATGATAACATAAGTATCATGACTGTTTTGTGGCGTGCAATAAATGGTATAAACCTAAAGCGAAGTTACCATTTTATGACTCTACACGTCATGTTGCCTGTGGTGTACCCTGTGAACTGTTCTACTGCAACACACACAGCAACAATCTAAACCAGATAAGACACCCACATCTTGCATTGTAATACCTGGTGTCGATAGAGGTGGTAGTTTGACGGCATCCTAATTCCACCCTTATCAATTCATGGTGGCCAATAGTTGGTTTATTCTGGTACCAACTCTCAAGGGGGTCAACAAACCCAGACATCATCAGCAGACTACAAGACAACATTGCAGTTGCTATTCATCACCTTTGATGAAATTTTTGAAAGACGCAGCAGTACTGACAGTTGTTGATATTTTGAAACTACCCGGCGCTGCTCGGCGGTATTGAAGTTTGTCTACAAATAGAAGGACAAGTACCGAGCGAATGGATTTCCTGATCTGTTGAGAAGAAGGACAAGTGCCGTAACAACTGTTCCGGTCTCAGAATTACTGTTGCAGATTCAGAAGGTCAAGTTCAGAAGCTGTTTCCTGTCAGAAGCTGTTTCCTGTTAGAAGCTCATTTCCTTCGTCATGGCAGTTTACGAGAGCAGATATGGATCAACGTTGGATCATTGTCCTAAGAATGCTGATCACATCCTGTTCTGACCTGTGCTGACGTTGTGGATACATAGAAGTTAAGTGGCCTGTTTTGTTTGTGAACTGTGCCCTTATGTTCTAACTGAGCCTTCTGTCTATCACATTTTTCGCACTCTTTATATGTTTACATGTTATATGTTATTTGGATTTGTATTTATATGTTTATATTTCTGCGGGTTTTCTCGGTTGGGCGGTGTCTTTCAGTAGATGATACCACGTCACAGAGGTTCTACTGTTAGCGTTTTCGTTAGGGACTGTGCGAATTTCCTATTGTGAAATTTGCTAGCGACAATCGTTGCTATATCTGTTTAGTTGTGACGAGTTGTGCTTTATTTTCGTTTTTTGTATATTTTTTTTTTGTTTTTCTCTTTCTTTCTGTTTTTTAGTTTCGATTTCAATTGTTTGTATTTGTAGGTCTCCTCTTTTCTATTATTCAGTTCTTCACGTAAATTTTTGTGTATATACTGTAGCGTCATTTGTTTGTCATATCTTCGCATTCTGTCATCATATTCTTTTTAGTTTCGCTGTTTATTTATTTGACTTATGCGAATGTTTACATTGACGTTGATCTTTGTTATTGTTTACATTGACTCTGATCTTTGTTATTGTTTACATTGACTTTGATCTTTGTTTTGTTTACATTGTTGGTACTTTGTTATTGTTTACATTGTCTTGTTATTGTTTGCATAGTTCTTGCATAGTTAGCTTTCACTATTGTTACATATATGCTCATGCACTATTGATCTATAGTGCACTTATCATAACTAGCTGGTGGTTTTTTCCTTATGCACTATTGTAGTGCAGTTATGATAAATAACTGATGGTTATGCACTGATTTGGGTAGTGCACTGATAATTAAGAGGTGACTTGTGATATTATTGTACAACTGATAATACAAATTGGTGTCAAGTCTTGTTTCCCACAGAGATTGGAGTGAACATAGTAATTATACAAGCACTTTATTAAGTCTTGTTGCTATTAAGATTGAAATAAGATAATTAATTATTTCAGGTTCTGTACTCACATTTTAGACATCATGTCTACATTTGAGTACTTTATTGAGCAGGGTAAAGCCCTTGGGAAGACAGGTGATAAATTAGAAGAATTTGCGACTGTTCAATATGCCAAGGCATTGAAGTCGGAGGAAAAGAAAATGAAAGAACTAACTGAACAAAAGAGAATAGATGCTGAAAATTTAAAACTGCAGATGCAGGTAGATGAAAAGAGATTACAAATGGAAATGGAAAAACAAAAAAGAGAAGCAGAATCTCAGGAGAAGAGACTTCAGGCTGAGGCTGAAAATAAGAGACTTGAAAAAGAAGCTGAAAATAAGAGACTTGAAATAGAGGCTAAAAATAAAAGATTAGAAAGAAAGTTACAGGCTGAGGCTGAGGAAAGAAAGTTACAGGCTGAGGCTGAGGAAAGAAGGTTACAAAGAGAGTCTGATGAGAGAAAAGCAAAAATGGAACATGAAGAAAAACTCTTAGCTTTGGAGTTAGAAAAGTTGAAGTTATCTAGTAATGCTAATGATGCTAATAAGGTATCATCTGCTAATAAGTCTAATGCTGTTGATTTCAAGCTTAATTTACCAGCATTCAATGCTTCAATTGATGATATAACATTTTATCTAGATAGATTTGAAAGTGCATGTAAGGTGCATAATATAGATAAAACATTATATGTTTATCATCTGTCCAAGATACTTAGAGGTGATGCTTTGACTTTGTTGGGTATGGTAGATGTGCCTGACAAGAACAACTATGAGGTTGTCAGGGCGGCATTGTTAAAGAAGTACCAACTTAACGAAGACGGATATCGTCTTAAATTTAAAAACATGTTACCAGAAACTGGAGTTGAATTCTCAGAATTCATCTCAGGCATACGTCTTACTTTTTTACGATGGGTTGAGCTTTCTAAGACAGAAAGTACATTTGAAGCCCTCATGGACTTACTTCTTAGAGACAAGGTTATGTCTTCTGTTAATGAAGCTTTTCTTTCTTTTCTTCATGAGCGTAAGCCTAAAAATATAAAAGAAATGGAAGAATACTGTAGCCAGTATGTTACTGCACATCCTCACATAACCATTAGCAACTCTAAGGTAAAAGAAGGTCTGCCAGTTGCTTCGGCAGCACCTTATGGCCCGAATTTTATGCGTAAATTTCAGGGTAGCCAGCAAAATTTCAATAAAAAGAGTAACCGTAATTATGCCCAGAACCATGGTAATCAATTTCAGGGAGATTCTTCTTCCCAGAACTGGAGACAACCTAATATTACACGGTATTCTATTCCCGGTAACTTTAGAAATTTTCATAAAGGTAATCGGTATAGAGGAAAATATTTTTTGCAGAGACCTCAATACCAAGATAATAGAGGTTCTCAACAGCATAGAGATGGTAATGACAGTTATGGAAACTGGAACGCAAACCAGGATAAAAATTACAGTAGGGACTTTAATGATAATTGCAGAGGCAATAATGGTCGCGGTAGATCGCAACAGAAGAGAAAAAGATATCAACAGACAAACTCTGTTCAACAAGAATCTCAGGGAGCAGATAAACAGGTTAATAATGATAAAGACCATAATGCTATCGGATGCTCATCTTTTGACTTTGGTAGGGCAAATAAATGTATCCAATGCAGTACTTTATTTGATCCGAAAACCATTAGTACTCTAAGCTGTGGTCATCCTTTGCCCGCTCTTCCTGCTAATGTTGCTCATGATGGGAGAGGTTCTCTTATATTACATAAGGGGCTTGTAAATAGTAATCCAGTCTCGGTGTTGTTTGATTCTGGATGTACTACTGTCGGGGTTAGGCAATCTCTTGTAGATCCATTCTGTGCTACAGGAAAGGTCATCAAATGTGTCACATTTGGTGGCACGTTGGAAAAATATCCTACTGCCATAATACATATTGCTACTCCTTTCTTCACGGGAGAGGTCCACGCGTGTCTACTTCCAAACCCTATTGCGGACCTTATTATTGGTCGTATTCACGGAGTTAGGGAATGTACCCCACAGCAGATTGCTGTTTGGGAAGAGCAAAACATTGAAGCTACCAATACGGTGGTCACAAGAGCACATGCTCTGGATCCACCTCAAACTTCATTAACTAATAATGATGAAGTAAATGAACAAAATAGTCACTTGACTATTACACGTGACTCATTTATCAAATTGCAAGAAGAAGATCCGTCGTTACAAAAATTCTTCATTCTAGCAAAAAAAGGTGATCCTAATCAAAATACTAATAGAAAATCTTGGATTTCTATGAAGAACGGCGTACTTGTACGTATGGTACAAGACTCGACTACATCCACTCATTCACAAATTCTTGTGCCTAAGAGCATGAGGGTGCAAATATTGCAACATGCTCATGACTCGCAATGTGCTGGACATATGGGTTTTTCCCGTACAAAGTCGAGAGTTCTTGCGGCTTTCTTTTGGCCATTTGTGAGCAAGGACATACGAATGTACTGTCGCTCTTGCAAAGTATGTCAGGAGGTCAAATCTAAAGGACCACGACATGCTGCGCCTATTCAGGCTGCTGACATTCCAATTCGCCCTTTTCAAAAAATGGCAATAGATATTATCGGTCCTTTTAGAATTAAGTCGGCTAGAGGGCATCAATTTATTCTTACATGTGTCGATATGTGCACACGTTGGCCAGAGGCAATACCTCTCAAGAGCATCTCAACTGCTGATATCGCAGACGCTCTTTGGCTGATATTTTCTCGCTTGGGTTTTCCCGGAGAAATATTGTCAGACCATGGCACTCAACTGATATCAGACACTATGTCACAGGTAATGTCTATGCTACATATAAAAAGGTCTCTCAGCAGTATCTATCACCCAATGTCTAATGGGTTGGTCGAACGTTTAAATAGGACTCTAAAAACTTTACTGGGTAAAATAACTGAGGATCATCCTCAGGATTGGGACAGGGTCTTACCCGCGGCTCTCTTTGCGTATAGAGAGGTCCCCAATGAACATACGGGGTTTTCCCCTTTTGAACTTGTCTTTGGCGCGCAACCGCGCGGCCCTATGTCTTTACTTCACGATCTAATCACTGCCGATAATATTAGCGATGAGACTCAGTCTTCTTATGAGTACGTCATTGCTCTTAGGAAAAAAATCATTGAGGCATGCAGACTAGCAACTTCGTCTTCCGAATTTGCTAAAGAAAAGGCAAGGCAGTTTGCGAATAAGAATAGATGTCTACGACAACTTTGTCCAGGTGACAAAGCTCTCGTTCTACTTCCTTCAAGGGAGAACAGACTTCTAATTGCATGGAAAGGTCCATATGCAATAGTCTCCAAAATTTCTGATGTCGACTATGTTGTCGATATTGATGGAAAGCATAAAACTTTCCACATAAATATGCTCACGGAATTTCATGAAAGACCAGACTATTTGCAGCCTATTTTCCAGGCAAAAGACAATTCTCAAGTACCTCATAGTCAATACTCATCGCTGTCAGTTATACAGGATGAGGAAACTACTTTTTATGATGTCAATCTTCCTCTTTCTATGGTCCCACTTTATTCTACGGAATCTTGGAAAAACGTGACCGTTTCTCCAAATCTTTCCGCTGAGGAACATCGACAAGTTTCTTCGATGTTGCAAACATTTCAGGATGTTCTTACAGACATCCCGGGACACACACATGTCATTGAACATGACATTGTGCTAACTGATCATAATCCTATCAGAGTCAGACCCTATCCAATACCTATCCATTTCCAGTCTCAAGTCGAGAAAGAATTGGATGAAATGATACGTTTGGAAATCATTGAACCATCCACTTCAGCATACTCTTCGTCTATGGTTATTGTTCGAAAGAAGGATAATAACATTCGCATTTGCGTAGATTATCGCAAATTGAACCAAGTTACGAAGTTCGACGCTGAACCTATGCCTTCATTAGAAGAGCTACTCAATAAACTTTCTAATTCTAGATTCTTTACCAAACTAGATTTGTCTAAAGGTTATTGGCAAGTCCCGCTAACTGAACGTGCCAAACCTTTTACAGCTTTTTCTACACCTAGGGGTTTATTCCAATGGAATTTCATGCCTTTTGGTCTTATGAACGCCCCTGCTACATTCGTACGCATGATGCGCCGAATTCTCGCATATCGTACAGATGTCATAGCATATCTAGATGATATCTGTCTATTCAGTGATTCCTGGGAAGATCACTATCTGGGTTTATACGAATTACTGTCTACTCTTCGCGAGTATAACTTGACTGCAAAACCCTCTAAAGCCTTTATAGGATTTAGTGAGATTTCTTTCCTAGGTCATCGTGTTGGTCATGGTCTTTTAAAGACAGAGGACCACAATGTTTCAAAAATACTTAACATTTCGGTCCCTAAGACAAAGAAACAAGTAAGGAGTCTATTAGGTTTGATCCAATTCTACGGACGATTCATTCCGAATCTGTCCTCCATTATGGCACCGCTTTCTACTTTATTGAAGAAAGGGTCGCCTAATTTGATCCGCTGGTCAAAAGAATGTCAATCCTCATTGGACCAGGTTAAAGACCTATTTTCATCTCCACCTATTCTTAGGTTACCTACTATTGAGAAGACTTTTGTTCTTCGAAGTGACGCCTCGTCAACTGGGATTGGGGCAGCACTAATGCAGGAGTATTCTGATACTCTGCATCCGGTGATGTATATCTCTAGGAAATTAAATGCTGCAGAAAAGAATTACTCGGTTTTAGACCGTGAGTTATTGGCTATGGTATGGTCTATTCTGAAGTTACAAAGATTTCTTCTAGGCGCACATTTCATTGTGGAAACCGACCAGAAAGCGCTTACTGCTATTCAGAGCAAAAACTTGAAGAGCTCGAGGTCCACTCGTTATGCCATAGCTCTTCAACCATTTCATTTATCGGTTCGAGCTATCCGTGGTTCGGATAATGTAATGGCGGACATTCTGTCCAGATGCCCACACGATTCCACATGATTCTTCTGTCATATATATATTTCCTGATATACAGTCCAATGTTATAATGACATGTTGGTAGATTTTTTTTTTCTCACTTTTTTGAGGGGGAATTTATAACATTGTTCCATGTAATTATCTAAGAAGGCTTAGTTAGTGATATACGGGCCAAAAGATCACTCGGCCACATTTAAATAAATTATTTTCAGGATTGTATTGAGAGATTTACCAGTTGTCTTTAAGATTTGTGTTATTGATATTTTCGCAGCACATCATTGAAGATGCGAGATTGTGTCCATTGTGGAACTTTGAGTATATCAAGTCCTGTCCTAGATTGGGAGCGGATGATGTCCACATCTTCTTCTATTGAATGTTTTATGTCAACGAAGATCAACACATGTATTACTTATTAGTTACTGATGCATTACATAATGTAATAAAATAGTGCGGTATATTAATATATTACACCGCTATTTGCAACACATTGTATGATATCATAATAATATATTTGATTTCATATATTGGTATGAGAATAATTTGACTTTTATTATGATGTTGCCAGCATTGTGGTTTGTGTTGGTGGCACCTTCCTGGGATATATACGCGTATACTTAGATAAATTTTTCTCTAAGGACCTGGGATATGATCTCAGTTTTGCTCCAAGTGTTGAGCTATTTTGTTAGGTATATCCGCGCATCATACGTGCGTTAGGAGCCTAGATTTTTCCGGCTCCAGGATTTAAAAAAAAAAAATGTTTCATTTTTTTTTTTCCCGGGAGGGTGCGGTAATGTTACGCACAAATAATTACTTTTTCCAAAGTCTTTGTATGATCGTTTTTCGTATGTATGATCATTATTTGACTGAAATGCATGTTATATATATTTTATGGTCAAAGGGACAGAATCCGATATATCGATACTGCTATTTTTTATGAGTTTACCTCCTCTTGTATAGAGACACGTTCGGTCTATAATGTCTTGAACGAAGCGTGACCATATCTCCTTATTTGGTAGTATCAGTCAACTGTTGTAGATGTTTGAAACCTTTCTTAACGCTTCTGTTCATGTCCATAAAAGGCGCGACTGTGTAAGACTTTTATCTCGAATGTTCTTAGAATCGTCTTATTGTGAACAGCGACTCAGAGATTGTCACTCTGCGCATGTCTCGACTTGGTTGTCGTTTGTTGTTCCGCCCAGGTCGGGCAGTTGAGAAATGGACTGATTAGCGAGCGGACGCGACTGCGTCTTGTGATTCTCTGAGGGAAATACATTGTCTTTGTGAGTTAGTTAGCTAACTAGACTATTTCCCCGTATTATTCAAGCCTGCCTGGAGGCATATGTTCATGGTTGATTTTCCGAAATAAGGTAATTCCTCTTGTATCGAACTTTAGGCTATCATCTAGAGGTTCGTCATTTTGTCGCCTTTTTGCTCGCCTGTGTGATTCAAAATGGAGAGGTACTTTGACTAGGATTAAGTCACCGGTATCTTTATACCTGAACTAGTTATATATCTATGGGTCGCTCTAGACCAACAAGACTATTGTCTGTGTTCCAGGATTCGTTATATCAGAGATCACGTCCAAGTCAGATGGTTAGACTTAGGAAGGTTATAAAGGTCGAGCTGACCTGTAATCCATGTATGCTACTCACGTGCAGACAGTAAACGGACGTATTGTATACATCTGATCTGCTAGCATCAGGAAGGAATAATTATTATTGTCTATGAACATTAAGGATCTGCAGCGGACCACGGTTGCAGAAGTTATATGTATTATTTATCAAGCTTCGCTATGATATTTGTTTTCCATACAACTATTGAGTATTGACTTCTACATGACTGTCAGTTAACATGAGTTTGAATGCTGCATTCGTTATACTATGCTGATGATAACATAAGTATCATGACTGTTTTGTGGCGTGCAATAAATGGTATAAACCTAAAGCGAAGTTACCATTTTATGACTCTACACGTCATGTTGCCTGTGGTGTACCCTGTGAACTGTTCTACTGCAACACACACAGCAACAATCTAAACCAGACAAGACACCCACATCTTGCATTGTAATACCTGGTGTCGATAGAGGTGGTAGTTTGACGGCATCCTAATTCCACCCTTATCAATGTGCTGTATGGTCAGAGAGATCTGACCCCGTCTATGTGGTGTTGTTGTGTAGTGTTGTGTGTAGAAGTGGCTCAGGAGGTAGAGTTCTGACACATGACCCAATAGATTTGTTGCAGAAGTGTGAGTTTCTGTTTGGCACCAAAGTGGTGTCAAATGCTGTGTTGATAAATACAAGTGTGGACCAGTGCAGTCTAGTATTTTGTCAGAGCAGCCTTATATTGCCCCCAAGCACGGAGAGGTGGGGCCACCAGATTCCAGCACCAGAACTACTCAGTCAAGATACGTGAGCGTCTGGCCTGCTGGACCTTCACCAACTTATTTACTAACTAACACACCAACTATATTACCATCACTAGAACCCACAAAAATTTTGGGAAATAAAACTTGTATTACTCCCATTAGTGAATGGGCAATGTTTGGTAGTCATAGACGGGGAGTGATGATATCACCCCAACAGCATAACTAGAAATAAGTTCTCCTGGGACTATCTTAAGATAATTACTATTAACCAGTCATTTGAAATACATATGTACACATTTTCTATTTTATTATGACATATATTCATGCATTTCATTCATAATTTCAAAATCTTTCATATGTTCTGACCAAAATAAAACCTTGGTTCAGAACAAATAAACTTAAAGAAAATTTAATATCAAAAATTTAACCAGCTTGAGTTAGTTCAGTGTATTATAAATTTTATTAATATTATTAGACTTATTAAATATCTGTGTGTGTGTATGTAATCTACCACAACACATTACATATCAGTACCCTAGATTTTAACGTAGCCACATTCATTAAAAAAAATATATGTGTGAGGTCGTAAGTGGTAGCAAGAAGGGCCTTCTGTAAATTCACAGCTACATTTATCTCAGGAGCCTTCACAGCTGACCTCATGCATCACAGTAGGTAATATCACAACCATACAGTACCATCTAATCCACTACAGCCAGCATCAAACGATAGTAGTGACCACGATCAAAGACACTGGGGGAGATCTCAGGAAGGACTGGCGGCATGCTATCAAAGGCAGTAGTGGTCCATGAAACGAGCGACGCAAGTTTCCTGCCGGTATTTCGCATCTCGGTGTTAAACACGAAACCGATCGCAGTAGGAGCGAACGGGAAAGCCGGCGCAAGCAGCGAGCGAAGATACGAGAGACCAGGGGCGGCTTCTCTCTTTAGTCTGGCGGTCAGATCCCCAAAAGTCTTCTGAGATCAAAAAAGGTGTCAAAATTCCACATGTCCCCCCAATCTGGCATTCCAGTTGTAGATATACAGACCATGAAGAAATGCAGGTTATCACTCGTTCGCCAGAACTTGACAGAAGCACTAGCGATATTGAAATCTTGTTACAGATTTTCCCCTGGATTTTCATATATATTTGCAGTGAATTCTATTCTGTGCAAAACGGTAAAACATAACTGTGTCTAGTGATCAGTGGTCTAGTTCATTCATTCTATTTCACGGGATATTGTGTTAATTTAAATTTATTAAATTAAACCATCTCAATAGTTCCCAGTTGTAAATGTAATGTTATACCTGTTATATTATTTCCAAAAATAATAGAGGCTTAAATGTTAAAGTAACTTTTAAAGTCGCGAAGGAATTTATAATTAATAAATTTAGTTAAGTCCTATATATATATAGATGTGGGGTTTAAACATTAGAACTCGCGCAGTGTTTATTAAATACATAATTAAATACGCGTGGGTATATATATAGTCTTAACGGGAAATTCATCGCGCTTTAGAATGTTATTTGATTTTTCGGTATATTACATGTCTTTTTCTTTCATACAGAGTGATCGTAACCTTTGCGATCCCAGCATAAATAAAGCAATAGAGAAATCATGCAGAGTCCTGTTCAGACTCGGTTCTTAACTTGCAGATATATTGATGGAACATTTTTAAATATAATTCTTGTGGCTGTCCAATGTGACCTAGCTATCAGTTGCATGAAAGAAAGCACCCCCAAGAACTTTTTTTAAAATAACTCATCAAATTTAATTACAATCTGTAATATAAACTGGAAGATGAACAGTGCCAGTAGCGATAATTTATTTACGGCTCTACTGTGAGAGAATACATATTTACCTGACTGTGACTGAGCCTAATTTTTCCTCACTGGATTTAAACCATACCGGTCAGTTGCTATCATCACGCCTTGAAGGAATTTTACCTCCAGCAGCGAAATTAAAGAGTACTCATTTTCACCCCCTGTATTGAATTGTGTCAGTGCCATCCCATAGACTCCTTTTATATAATAAAACATAATAACTCTGAGTCTTCAAGTCCGGCGATTAGTGGGAATATTCGCTATCAGCAAACCTCGCTACATCTGGGGCGGGACATCGAAGTACTAGACATTTTTACGTGTCAAGAGTAATTGTTGTTTATATAATTCTATGGATTGTCTGATGCTGCAATCGGTAAGTGTGTGTGTGTGTGTATATATGAGTGTGGATCCTCACGCGCGTGCATGAATGACAGGAAATCTAATTGTTTTTGCAAACCATTTGTTAACTTGCCTACCGGGCAATACATTTTCTGTATACCCCGCATTGTTCCTTTAAGTGGGATATTTTGTTAACTCTGTTAACTCCTTTCAATTGCTTAGTAAAGGGAAGAACAATTTGGGATAACAGGTTTTTTTCTACCACCCATACCTAGTATTGTAACCCCTCTTTCAGAGTAATTAACTTCACTGTTAGGTTACATTACCTATGTTCCTGATAACCATCTATCTTTGGACTGGGTTCATCTTTGTCTAATAAGCGGGAAGGGCTTAGTCGATACCAATCTTCTTCACCCCCTCCCCACCTTGTTATTTGCAGTTTCTGTACTTATGATAATTTTATGTAACACTTTATATTTGTTTGTGATTTGATTCTTTTTTGGTTAATAAACATCATAAACCTAGTTAGCACTGTGTTGGAAATACCCAAAGCCCAACATTTCCCCTATTTGTTTAATATAGTTGTATTCACGTGCGTTTGTGTGTTTGAAGCACCAAATCGGTGTGAGCGCAGATGTGTGTCTGGAAAACTGGCAAATAATTGTTTGACCAGGAGAGACTGAAGAGTAGATTGAGAGAAACGATTTGTCGTAAATAAGTCTGTCTTTACTCTCCTCCAGCACTCTGTGAAGCAACTATTTACTCTCTACAATTTCTATCACTGAGCTTTCATCATCATTCTCCACTCTAAACCGGACCACTATTTCTAAGACTCTTTCTCTCTAAATAAATTTACGACACTAGACAGAAGAGTATCTTGATTGTCTGTTGATTTAATGCACACCGTAACACTTTTCTATTTTTGCGAGAGTACATATAACGGGAAACAATACAATTATTGTGTAACTTTCAACCACAGTTGCACCCCCTTACCTGTGCTCGAAAGTTAATGCACTCTCTCGAAAATATAAAAAAGTGCGCAAATGACGGTGTGCAAAGTGTGACAGACCGACCGACCAAGTACCTTCCGGGCGGGAATTATGGTATTGGATCGCAGTCTGCTTCCAGCCAATGCATTTCACCTCAAACAAGATTGGAAACCACATCTCCCTACGCCCTTGTACCACGTAAGTGAAAAGAGAATTACGACTAAATAAACTGAACTCATCCTGCACGAGACATTATTTACTCAGGTTATTCTTTTAAATCAACAGCATCATCATCATCCTTCAAATCCTAATGAGACGTAGGTTCAAGTGATAATTTTCAGACTAAGAACCAGCCATGGCAGGCTCAAATACCATTTGTACGAGGGAAGGTCAAAAAGTAATGCCTCCTTTTTTTTATGTATGTAAATACTGCATCGGTGTGCAATTTGTAAATTTAGCAGGAGTCCTCAAACACCTATCTGCACCGTATAGCATTACCAACCTGTTTCAGTAACAGGTGGCACCACTGTAACAGTTTAAAAATGGCTGCCAAAGACGTTCGGTTAAAACAACGTTATGTCATAGAATTCCTCAATGCTGAAGGCGAGACCCCAATTCGCATCCACGAGCGTTTGAAGAATGTTTATGGAGATTCAACAGTGGATGTTAGCACTGTCCGACGTTGGGTACATCGTTGTGACGAAGCTGAAGTAGGTCAATCCTCAATGGCTGACGCAAAGTGGACTGGCCGTCCGTCTACCGCAGTGACTCCACACAACATTCATCAAGTTGATGGCATCATTCGTGGTGACCGTCGGGTAACACTCGATGAACTTTCTTCCATGTTGTCCATTAGTAAAGGCAGTGTCCAGAACATCATTAAAGACCTGGGTTATTCAAAAGTTTGTGCACGGTGGGTACCCAGAATGTTGACAGACAGACATAAAGAAACAAGGAAAACAATAGCCATCAACCTCCTGCACCGTTACGAAACTGAAGGAGAAGAGTTTTTATCGAATATTGTGACAGGTGATGAGACTTGGGTTCATTTTTTGTAACCAGAATCCAAGAGGCAGTCAATGGAATGGCATCACACAACATCGCCGATAAGAAAGAAGTTCAAAAGTTCACCATCTGTAGGGAAAGTTATGGCCTCCGTGTTTTGGGATGAGAAGGGTGTGATTCTTCTCGACTTCTTGGAACAGGGAAACACGGTGAATGTAGACCGTTACATTGAAACTTTGAAGAAGCTTAGAGGTCGTCTTCGGCGACTTTACCCATTAAAAGATCAGAGAACTGCACTACTGTTGCACGATAATGCCACGCCACACACCGCTAAACGCACCATTGATGCGATTGCAGAATTTGGCTGGACATTATTACCACATCCCCCTTACAGTCCCGATCTTGCACCTTCTGACTTCTATCTGTTTGGACCACTGAAAGAAGATCTTCGCTGACATCACTTTGAGGACACCGAGACCCTTAAACGCGCGGTACGCCTGTGGTTTAGGAAAAAGGACACAATTTTTTTCCGTGCGGGGATACATGCCTTTGTGAGAAGATGGACACAAACTGTAACAAATAACGGAGACTACATTGAGAAATAAATTTTTGAAGTTCAGACTTGGGGCTACATTTCAATGTGAATTTTATCTGTTTTCTTGCCTATTGAATGAAATTAAAAATTACGAGGCATTACTTTTTGACCGTCCCTCGTACAACAAATTGAAAATCAGACAGAGAGACATGTGCCCATGTGGGTGTGACAAGTCAAATCTTCCATCGTTACATTTTCCTGTGACCTCCTTTAACTTTTTTCTGTGGTCTTCCTTTTCTTTTTTCTCACCTTATCGTGTCTTTTCGTTTTCATCGACCAAGGTTATCTTATCATGTCTTATCCTACTTCGTCACTCATCATTCAAAATTCATCATGAGACCATGTGATACATTTGGTTTGTTTGTTGTAGTATCTTTGGTTTTAGCACTTAGCTGAGGATTTGCTCCTGATCCTTGAAGCAGCAATGCTTAGGTCAGCTACGCTGGCATGGCCATGTCCGCCGCATGGAAGATGGTCGCATCCCGAAAGATATCTTCTATGGACAACTGGCAGATGGCAAAAGAACAGTTGGGCAACCGCAGCTGAGATTCAAAGATGTGTGCAAGAGAGACATGAGGGCATTGGACATAAATCCAATAGCCTTGGGGATGAAGCTGCCGATCGCACCAAGTGGCGATGCTATCTATCTACAGCGTTCCTCAGACTGGACAAAAAGAAAAGAAGCTCACTCAACAAGCAGAAAAGAGGAGAAAACTTCGAAAGAAACACCAGGGAAATAAGCAGCTGAGGGCTGTATCATCTGGGGCGCATTCCCGTAGTCTGTTTTCCCGCACTGAAGAGCCGAGCTAAATTTGGTAGCGTGTCGCTAGGCATCAGACGTAAATAACTTCGTAAAGAATCTTTTACCGATTTCCTGACATGACAAATAGTGACAATTATTTCATTAGCTGATAAATATTTTTAATGAGTCTCGAGGAACCATGTACCAAAAGAATAGCACCACTACACCATACCAAGCGTGTCGTGAAAGACGGCTCAGGCAGACTTTTTTATGGGTACTACGTTTCTTTAATAATCTGTAGCTCTTACAACGTTAAAATGTTTGCTGTATAAAGCTCTAATACTATCCAATTTGTTTTCGATGTAAAATACACTAGAGTTAACAGCCTCGTCATGTAGAACAAATTGCTCAGAAACTACCACCGCAAGATGTGCTCTGGTGCAAGCTTCAAGCAAATAGACGTCTGCAATGATGGTCTTTTGTTTCCTAAAGATAAGAACAGAAACAAGAAAGATTTATTAGATACCACAAATAAAAGAAAAGACCCGCGAACATGAGGTTGAATTATATCAATTAATCAATTAATATCAGTTTTAATAGTAAAACCACTAGCATGAAACCAGCGGTGGACGTTGGAGGGGTAAAGAGCGATGAACTTACTGAAGAGAGAAATTATGATGGAAAGGAACAATGGATAACGCACCTGGCAGAAGAACGTGACACTAAGGCAGCATGACTGGAAGCGTGTGGTCACGGGGTTGTGAACTCAAAGGAGATAAACAAACTGTTATTCTACATTATCCTACGCGTGGATACTTCATTTACTAAGTAATCTCAAGTTAATGATATCATTAGGTTAAATCTTAGAATTCAATTATATTATTCTTAAACTATTTAACTTTTCTCCTATTTGTCGTGAAATTCTAAATCCACATATCTAAATTAGAAAATAAATGTAAAGCCGAACGAATTAATTCAATAAAAGGAAAGAAGAATGGTAAAAGAACAGTGCGGTCACAATAGCGTACGCCTGTGTTATAGAACGTCATACTAGCTAAAAAGAAACCCCCTTTTTTATGCTCCGTCTGCATAATTGTAACGCTTTCACGTTTGCTAGTAAAGCCTACTGCATCAAATACACGCGTTTTTAAAAATAAAACTGGTACTGTGTTTCTTAGAAAACCTTGAGATAGACACACTGCGTAATGACCTAGATTAATATTACATTAATGTCATTTTATGCACTACGTAAACTAAAAGACAGACGGGCTTAGAAGAGAGAGAGAGAGAGAGAGATGTACGGAGGAACGCATTCAATACTACCACGTCGTCTCGCGCGATAAAATTAATGCCACCCCACGCGAAAGGCATGCAGGCTTGTTTTTTTTTTTTCTTCAAATAAACAGTGACAAAAAAAACTACCAAAACGAGGTAAGGTTTTAAAAAACATGTTTAATGCTTATTAGGAAACATGACACAATACTGTTTTATGTCTGAAATCCTGACATTAGTCTGACAGTACAGAAGACACCCCATCGTAAAGAAGTGAACGGGTGGTAGAAGAAAATACATATTTTGAACGCAGCCACTTGGCTCCATTAAACTTATATATTTGGGTGCCTTAGGACTTGCTGACAAAGAATATGTTAGGTGTTAAGCAAATAGTCTAATAATTAACAAATTATAGCCAAAATACTATAGTGGTGTTGTCTGACAACACAGGATCATATTTGCTCATAATGGCGTGTTTGGACACTGCTTTAGGGGAAATGAGGCCACCACGTTAGATCCGATTTGATTGGCTAGAATTATATGTAAGGCGAAACATGATTAGTCGACTGCAAATGCTATTTTTGGTTGTTAATGGAAACGGTAGGAAGGGTACATTTTTTCAAATGCTTTTGTAAACATGGTCTCATTGGCTAGACCATTTGATATAGTCAATTAGGAGCGTCAGTTCAGGGCCACTTTTTGAAAATAAACTGTGTAGAAGCAAGTGCGTTGAGAACCAGCTCATATTTTTCTAATAAAAGCCTGGGACAGAGGCAGATCGGAATTGTGCCATAACTCATCGCCAGTCAACGTACTTGTTTAATATTTCCTTGAATTGTGGTAAGCTAGACATATTTGATATCTTTTAGATGAAAATTGAGTGTGAATTGATAATTTATGTCTGTATGTGTGTGGTTCAGTAGCAAACATGAGGCAAAGCCTAGATATTGCTCCACCATGTAAAAAACTTGTCGGAGAGGAGTATAACTGTATAGGCCTATATGGGATTGCCAAATAGTACTATGACACCTATCTTATTGAATAGAAGGAATTAATGCTGGAATTGCAGAGGCGTTGTAACCATTAGGGAGAGGAATACTGGTGTATATTGTTACATGAGAAGCTAGCAGTTGGCCTACCGCGCTGAACTCTGTGTTTGTTATGTATTGTGCTTCAATGTGGAAATAGATTATAAATTAGTTCTGAAGTAGGAGGTACAACCTTCTTATTGCAGGGACCGTGGTACTAAAGTATTAAAGCAGCACCTGGTCTGAGTTTTGCTGAATCCAGAGGCTGGTAGCATACTCCTTGGTCAAGATATCGACCAGTGTTGTTTCTCAAGAAAACGGTGAAGCAAGCGAGCAGAGGAGTCAGTTTTCCTGCCGCCCACACAGAAGATAAGATTTCGTTGGCCAGAGCAGCTCAATCTTGTGAAAATCCCCCTCTAAAATTGACTGTACATTAAATCAAGAGAGACAGTTATTTGTTTTCAAATAAAAAGAAACTGTGAACCTTTCCAATATTATTTCCACCAGTAACAAACACATGAAGTCATGATGACAAACAACAACCTAGCTTGAAAAACCAGTATTACCTCATAGTACTACATCACTACTTACACACATATTGTAATAATAATATATGTCAGTACAAAGATCCTATCTATAAATTGTGTACATACAACTTATGATTACATTTGATTGTGATTCCTGATTCACTTTGTAGTTGAATCAGGATATCTATTATTGAAAGGAATTAATACATATTTTAAAAGTTAACACTTGACTTATTAAGATAGTCTTATAGAGTGTTCTATGTATGTGAGTGTCACAGTGTTGTAAAGTATTGTGGATTAAATTAAATTGTTTATCTGTCTGTTGGTTGTTGTGAACATACACTTCATCACTATCATAACCCTAGACATCCAACGTAGTCATCACAATATTCCAGAATAAGTCTGACTGAGGTCTAAATGTGGTAGCAAAGTAAGGTCATCTGTAACACACCACACTTATTAGATACAGATACCTTCACAGCTGATCTCAGTCAGTACACTAAGTCCCCTATAAATATTTATATCATCCCACTTTACCACACTATTCTCCCTACGTTGTTTGAATGGTTCTTGTCAATTTAATTAATTTTTTACTTCCTTTTTTTTTCTTTATCCCCCTTCTTTCATTCATTAAGCCTTTTAACACCCTACATTTGCTTCTTTTGTCCTCACTTCTTATTACTTCTTCCGTTCTATTTCTCAAGCCCTCCCACTCAACAGTTTTATTTCCCTTTGTAGAAATACCTGAATAAAATGTTTACGAAGCCAATAAAGAAAGCTAATTCTCAGCAAATACGTTATCTTTTATTGCACTACTTTTGATAGCCTTTGTGCAATACGTCTCCGGCAAATACATCTTGCGGTCGCCAGCTGCGACGTTTATACTTATTTAATTCAGAGCGCAGTAATCTACTTCAACACTTCCGCGCAGTTTCCCTTGATAATTGATAATCGTTTTAGATAAAGGTCCGGACTATTTACTTGGCTTCTGCAATCAGGCCTTGGTTACCGTTGTTGCTCTTTGGCAGGTTTTTTTTTTTTTAAACGACTACGGAGCCACACTGCCAGATCTGGTTCTCGAGATAAGGCGTTCAATTGTAGTTAATGAGGTTAAGTTCAAAAAGTGAGCATTCATGAACACATGTTTTCTTTAAATGGCGCAATCTTTTGGGATTACGACTGCAAGAGTTATGGTAAAGTGTTGTGGCATATTTTTGCCGTCATAATAAAATTCACAAGTCGGTCGTAAGGCTACAGACGAAGGAGCCGCTGTTATTGCTCTCTCTCTCTCTCTCTTTCTCTCTCTCTCTCTCTCTCTCTCTCTTTCTCTCTCTCTCTCTCTCTCTCTCTTTCTCTCTCTCTCTCTCTCTCTCGATATATATATATATGATTCTAGAACAAGGATTGCTTTGTAATAATCATATCTGCTGGTTTCCTCATAGTGTGTCCTATCCAGTGTCATCTCCTCATGTTTTGTTCTACTCGTATGTGCCTGGATCTTTCTATCACTTCTGCAATGGGGATCGAGTCATAACATTTCAATTTCAGAGATTAAAAAAGGCAATAGATAGACTATTGAGAGGCGAACAAGCTGACTTCTAGCCAAAGGGACCTTTACAAACCAGATAGATACACTGCGTATAATAGCTGAAAAAAGCTTGGAATTTAAACTCACCACTTGACATCTGATTTATGGACTACGGCGAGACATTTGACAGTTTCAATAGAGAATTGTATTGGCGTCCCATTAGGCATTTTAAAGTACCCATACAGATCGTTAACCTAATAAATAAAACACGAAAATATTAAATGTAGACTTCTACATGAAGGACAACACACATTATCATTTGAGATAAGAACTGGAGTGCGTCAGGGATGCATCTTGTCACAATTTCTCTTCTTACTGACTATAGATTGGGTTATAAAAGTAACGACATTAGCGAACAGAAATAAAATTCAGTGGATTCCAGCAAAACAGTCTTCAGGATGTAGATTTTACCAACGATCTGGTTCTTCTTACTAGAGCAAGACAAAATGAAAATATTTGGTGAGAGGTCAGAGCAATCGGGCCTGAAAGCACACATGGAAAATGCAAGGATTTTGGGAATAAAAGAAACAAAAGACGCAGGAAAATCTTCTCTACAATGTGAGCTCATTAATGTATATCTCGACAGTAAAATATCACAGATGTTGGACAGGCGTTGTTTCAGAATTAGAATACAAAAGGCAAAAGAAGCTTTCATTGTATTTAAGGAATGTATGGAAATCAAGTTGAACACAAAAACAAGAATCTTCTACTCAAATGTTATGTCAGTCACTGTTACGGTGGGATAAATTAGAGGATCATGCATGGATACGTGAATGATAGCAGGTGTTCTTTCAGGACATTATGGTCAGTATACATAACAAAAGCCGGTAGGTGAACAGGTCCACGGAAACATGGTTGACATTTAATAAATCATGTCACTTCACAATAACGTCCATCAAAACATCAAAAGTACATAGCAATGGATAGGCGTAGTAGATTATCCCTCGTCCGTCAATAAGTTTCAAACGTCAGGCATCTTTAAGTGGCAATAATATAAACATTAATTTACTCCTCTCATCTCCACTCAATCTTGGCCGTTGTACTAAAGGTTCGGACAATCCACGAAAACCAAAGTAATGCGGCAGACACAAATCAGGGCAAACCAAATATTAGTTGCCTCATATCTCAAAGTTACACTTGTAGTAAATTATAGTATGAACTTCTAGATAAGTTCGTGAACCATCTTGCACATAACGTGGCGGCCTCCGAAAATCAACAATGCCCCAATATATATATATATTTATAAATCACTCTCCATTATCCCGGAGCTCGACAAATTACATCTCTCTCGGACGCAAACACAAAGACGGAAGCCCAATTAATTAGCACACTGAACCCCACGACATGTGACAGAAACGTCACTAGTTGACCGTCGCTCAACACGGGTGAACGCCTCGCTCACCACGGGTGGACGATCCGTGCAAACCGTAGTTTGTCTACAGGCGAACAAAGTTCCTCACATAAAAATGGAAATGTGCTAGCGTGTAGTAACATGCCACACTATTTTATTTGCATCCCAAATCTATCCTTAACAGTCACATTATATGGCTCTCATATATGAAACACACCAAGAAGAGGCAACCAAGAAAATACAAACTTAAGTAAATGACTGCATAGAATACGAGGAGATATATATGTATGTGATCTGATGCCTCATGTGCTTCTACACGCAGACAGACACGCGTGTGCTTATATATATATATATATATATATATATATATATATATATATATATATATATATATTATATATATATATATATATATATATATATATATATATATATATATATATATATATATATGTATATATATGTATATATATATATATATATATATATATATATATATATATAAATATATATATATATATATATATATATATATATATATGTATATATATGTATATATATATATATATATATACGAGGGGCGTTCAGAAAGTAATGCACCACATCGTTTTTCTCAGGAGCTGTTTATTCAAAAAACATGAAATTTATACACAATGTACATGGATATGTCATGTAAACATCGGTATTATTCAACGTAATCCCCATCAACTTGTACGGCTCTATGCCAGCGCAAAACAAGTGCATGTATTCCTAGCCAGTACCAGATTTTGTCTTGATCATGTAGCCATTTCTTCGCTGCATGAATCACTCCTTCATCATCTTCAAACCTTGTCCCACGGAGTGCATCTTTAAGTGGACCAAATAGATGAAAATCAGAGGGTGCCAAATCGGGACTATAGGGTGGACTACAGTCCAACCCAATTTGGTGATTGCTTCCCGTGTTGCCAGACTTGTGTGAGGTCGCGCATTGTCGCGAAGGAGAAGCAGGTCTGCTGGATTCTTGTGCGGCCGAACTCTGCGAAAACGTTGATTGAGTTTTTTCAATGTCTTAATGTAAGCTTGCGAATTGATTGTCTCCCCTCTTGGCATAACGTCTACAAGAATCACACCTTCAATGTCCCAAAAGACAGTGATCATGACCTTTCCAGCTGAAGGAATTGTCTTGAATTTCTTTCTTCGTGGTGATTGCGGATGATGCCACTCCATTGACTGTCTTTTTGTCTCAGGTTCAAAATGATGTGCCCAGGTTTCGTCACCTGTAACGATCTTAGCCAAAAAGTTCTCTCCATCAGCATTGAAACGCTCCAACAATTCAGAAGAAATTGCTTTCCTTTGCAATCGGTGGTCATTTGTGAGACTTCGAGGAAACCATCTTGCGCAAACCTTAGAAAATCCGAGAGTTTTTATAACTGCATTTGCACTACCAATGCTGACTGACAGCTGTAAGGCCAATTGTTGAGTAGGGATTCGCCTATCAGTAAGAATAATGCCCTCAGCGCATTTCAACATTTCTGCGTTGGTGGCTGTGGCAAGACGTCCACAGTGCGGCCGATCAAGCAGTTCCGTATCTCCACTTCCTGATTCTTTGATTCTCTGAACCCAGCGACTGACTGTACTCCTGTCGACTGCAAAACTTCCATACACATCACATAGACACTTGTGAATGTTCACAACAGTTTCCTTCTCGGCAACGAGAAATTCTATCACAATTCGCTGCTTATAACGCAAGTTGCTAACACGCTCCATTTCAACGGTTTAGGGCAGCCGCATTATTTGGCCGGTTGCAGTGCAATTTGGTGCACACAATTGGCACATGCCATATTTGAGGTGTGCAAAATTTCTTGCTTCTATCTTCATTATTAGCTGAGAAAAACGATGTGGTGCATTACTTTCTGGCGTGCGCGCGCGCGCGCGCACGCACGCACGCACGCACGCACGCACGCACGCACGCACACACACACACACACACACACACACACACACATATATATATATATATATATATATATATATATATATATATATATATATATATATATATATATATATATATATATATATATATATATATATATATATATATATACTGCTTATATATGAAATAAGCACAAGTACAATGGAATCTATAGAGCAGAATGTCAACAAGTTCATGAGGAAATGGCTTGGCGTACCACCAGGTCTGTCAGACGTAGCACTGTACTGCAAAAAGTCAAAACTTCTGCTTCCTTTCAAGTCAGTTGTTGAAGAGTACAACGTTGGAAAGGCAAGGCTTGCAATGATGCTACGCGAGTCAGCAGATAACGTGGTTAAGTCCATTCAGCCCACACTGAAAACGGGAAGGAAGTGGAGAGTGGAAGAAGCTGTTGATGCTGCCCAAGAGTCGCTCAAGTTGAGGGAGGTAATCGGATACACACAAACGAATATACGGGGATTTGGTCATGGAGACATCCGCTGGTGGCCCAAGGCATCAAGCAGGGAGCGCAGAGACATGGTAGTTCAGGAGATACGAGAAGCTGTGAATGATAAGAGGTTGCAAAAAGCAGTGCAGCAGGCCCAACAAAGCCAATGGACTTCATGGGAAGGAGCCCTGCAAAGGTCCTTGACATGGAATGATATATTGCACCTCTTAGGCTCAGCTTCGTTATTAGATCAATATATGACCTCCTGCCATCAGCCACAAACCTTGTGACATGGGGAAAGTCGGATGATGAGTAGTGCCCCCTGTGCCATGACAGGCAGACACTTGAACACGTGCTCTCAGCTTGCAAGGTGGCATTAGGGCAAGGGCGATACACTTGGCGCCATAACAAAGTGCTAAATGAACTGGCTGCGACAATAGATCTGGCAAGGATGAATGCGAATAGCAATGTCAGGCCGAGCACCGCAAATACATACTTTATGAGAGCAGGAAAGTCAGCACACCCCAAACCGAGTAAATCAGGTAGCAGTGTACTATCTCTCCTTGACTGTGCAAATGACTGGGAGATGGCGGTAGACCTACCAGTACGAGGGGCATATCCCGAGAGTATCAGGAAATCGCGAAGACGGCCGGATATAGTGCTGTATTCATCATCGCACCAGGTTACATTGATCGAACTGACCGTGCCATTTGAATCCAGATTGGAAGAGCAACATTTGTTCAAAGCGGCAAAGTATAGTGCTCTGGCCGCGGATCTGAGACACGATGGGTTCACTGCAAAGGTCATGGCTGTTGAGGTGAGTGCAAGAGGGCTCGTGGCTGCATTAGTGTATGATTTATTAAAACTGTTGGGGCTGAGGGGACAGTCGAGAACAAGGGCACTGAAGAGGCTTAGTGAAACTGCGGAAAAGGCATCATGCTGGCTGTGGAACAACCGCAATGGGCTATGGAACTCGGGACAGTAAACTCTATCCCCACCTGCGTTACAGGAAATATCCGGATAGTGGAAAGTTTTTCTAAGTCCGCAATACATCGAGTTTTTAATTGTATTGGTGAACGGACAGTGGCTTACAGGCAACACGCGGCGTATATTATATGAAGTGTCGGGCGCAAGTAGCTTTCAGTTGCTAGCGCGCAGTAGCTTCAAGCCTCGTTGGCTTTGCGCAGGTGGGTCAGTGTCTGTCCCTAGTCGTGGTGTGCTGTGGCAAAATAATTTGTTTCCAACATAAGGGTTACTTTCACAATTGCCTCCGGCTGGCAGGATTGTGGATTTTAAAGCTGCAACCAAGGTGGAGTTGGTTCATGTTCTACATAAGACAACAGAAGGCGGAGACACTTGGGAGTCATGACCCAGGTGGGCCCGCCCCCCCTTAGAGTGTAAATGAGAATAAAGGGCCGTAACACTTGTTCTGATGATCAGATTGCCTCCTGTCGTATCACTCTGTATAGAGTTTCCTATCATACACACACACACACACACACACACACACGCGCGCGCGCGCGCGCGCGCACACACACACACACATATATATATATATATATATACACACTTTAATGATCAATCTGACAAATTCTGTGATTTATATTTTTCCCTACACAAAAGCAGCCACTTTTACATTATAATTACAATTTTTTTTAATTTTATTGGCATGAAGTTTCACTCAGTTTAGGAAACTCAAGACTTCGTGAGAACAATATATCAACATCCGGCATTTGTTTGTTTTTTCCCCTTAACAGCCATTGTATATGCTTCCTACCCGGCTAAAAATTGGCTAGTGTATTCAATTAAACCGGAAATTAAGGACGATGAGGACACGCGCCAGTCACAGATTAGCTAGAAATTCCAATAATTTAGAATAAAAACTTTTGAAACATTTTAAATAGAAAATGATAGTTCTATTGAATTTTTGAAAAAGCAATATGCCACCCCCTTTTTTTAAAGACCAACAAAGAAATATTGTCTCTTCGCCTACTGAACAGTACAACTTGACACCATGTGATTGTCATAATTTAATTGCAGCTTCCGTCCATAAGAATGGACATGCGCTGCTCGCGGACGCCAGCCCGTCAACGCGTCCACCAGTCCGCAACTTCATTTCATATGTGTGTGCACCTAGCTTGACAATGGATAAACTCCATCAGGGCGGTCCCCGTTGGGGTGGACATGAGTAGTGACAATAAGTAAACACGCACACGAGAGCCCCAGGGAGTGGATCTTTTTCATGCTTGTCCGACCCTTTGACAAAATGTTTGATACTTCAGTTGACGAGCTCGAAAAGAGTTTCCTAGAGATTATGAATCATATTATGACGGACGCCAGTCGCGGGAATAGTGTGATAGACAAACACTAAGAGCATCAATAGAGGACGACGAACGGAAAGAAAGTGTGACAATAGGGGTCTTGTGATGTCCACGTGTGTGGTTGAGCCTCAACCTGGCGGGCAGGCGCTGAACGATGCTGGTCAATTTAGCACGGAGACATAGAGATAATTGGTCTTCCTGTTGGCGATGTTAGAAAGGTAAACAAACTAGAAATGAGAAGTGCACTTGCCTCGTGCACTCGCCGGTTTACAACATATTACTGAGGCTGCCAAATTAATTTGTTGGAACAAATCAAACGTTCGTCTGCCAACTGACCTGCGCAGACAGACGTCAGTCGACAGTGAGCTGTGAAACTCCTTTAGTGATGTATCTTTGACGGAAGTAACCTTTGGTATGCGCAGCAGTATGCGACCTGCTCTTGTGATTGGTGAACACTTTACGACACGTGACAAAATATGGTGGACAGCGGGTTTAATGCAGCAAAACAATTGCGGTTTTCTCGAACTGATAAGACCTCGGGGTTCAACCCCGGAGTCTGCTATGACCACAGACGCTCTGCAGGATTGGCATCTGACATTTGTAGTAATGAATATTTCCGTAACGAGACTAATCAGAGTCTTGCCGCCCGTTGATCGTATCGCTTACTCATTGCACGCGCCAGAAGACAACAAAGAAATCATATAAATATATATTCTAACAAAAATACGCGATGAAATATGTACACTTACACATGAGACTACTACAAGCAACTTTGGAACTCACAAATAATCGAGTCTATCACGTTTGTGACAAAGAGGAAAAATGTCTTTCGCTCGTAATAGATACAAATTAATATTATATGTATTCAAACATCTATTTTTGCCATTTCAAGAGTTTTGAAATCTATTTAATTTTGCATTGTTGGTACAGTCCCTTCCAATTTATAAGAATTTTAAAACATACAGTTTTGGGGGACTGATTTGGCAGATTTTCCTAACAGGTTTCTTTCTGGTTGTGAGGCGATGGCCTGACCTGGATGGATCTGGTTTAATAATCGCAGCGCCAATTACTTCTTTTTTTTTTATCTCTGTGTATTATTAAATTTTGTAATGAAATTAAAAAATTATGACAGCTGAAATGTAATGAAGGTTGTAAATAAGCTATAACTAATTTGACTAGACTTAATAGTGTCGTAGAATATATCAGCGAGCCCAACACACCGAAATTAAAATTTACAGAAAAAAAAAAACATTCTTGTTAACATTTTGACATATATTTTAACGGTAAAGCAAAAACATCCCTGTTCAAAACCAGTCACCACGTAGGCGCACTTTACTAGCTGTATTGCTCCCCTTCCCCCCCCCCCTTTCCCCCTTCTTCAACGGGCAATTCATCAAACTTAATTGGATGAAATAAACTGACGGCCAATACAAATCTTTCGTGATGTACTGCATCATGTGCAATAACATGAAAGTAAACACTCAAAGACGCTCCACTTTTTTCTTGTACTGTTCCAATAGCACCATAATTTAATAATTCCAAGAGTTTGGAAATATTCCTTTATAGCAAAAAAATACCCCGGTTTTTTTCGGGGTAAAAAACATCTGATATCATAATACAGAGACTATGACTTCTTTAACAAAGATTAAGCCAAACTACCGTATTTAACCGCATAAATGCGTGATGTTTAAAAAAAAAAGATCTATAAAACAAAAACAAAAACTCAATGAGCTCAAGTACCAGTGTGCAACCGTTAACGATGTTTGTCCTGTGCAATGTAGAGCACTTTTACTCGTCCTCCAACCGCCCCTATAGACTCAACACCCCTTGAACTGAGATCCGGATGATCGTCATTAAAAGATTCAAACAATCCCTTCAGATGTGAGACGGGGTAAAGACCTGATGGATTCAACAGTATGGTCGCTTGTTATGTTCTGCAGGTCCTGTCTCCTGCGTTAGCAGCAGATGTCATGTCATAAGTCACTCTGTTTGAAACAGTAGCAGACGACTAGAGTAAAACACAAGCAACTGTTCAGCTCTGCCCCCATACGTATCTGAAGCTGTTCCCCTCGCTCGTAACTCAAGAACTGAAAGTGAAATACGGGCACATTTCCGGCAAGTCATTGGGCAAGTCTTTTAACATTAAATGGAAACTTGTCTATAAATAGCAACAGCTGCAAGGCCGGGGGTCACATTTTTCTTCGAGGAGACCCCCAAAATCTTGGCCAAAGTGCCACTTCTGTTTATGAGACGGAATCGTTTGCTGTGACGAAACTAACATAAACTGTTTGGTTCTCCTCCATGCTGGTACTGGTTATTAATGAGGCCCACAAATGAAATACCAGTATAGTGCACAATTTAATCGAAAGAAGCTAACCTGATACTAAACCTTGACGGATCAAGAGAGTTTGTAAATAAATTTTAAGCGGTTATACAATGTAACAATGCTACTAAATGTTTGTTTTTTTAAGAGGGAGCCGCGCTAGCGTAGTGGTTACCACACTGCGCTGGCGACCGGGTGACCCAGGATCAAAACAAATTTGAAGATTTTTTTGTCGACCGGGATTTGGACTGGATCAACTCGAGCCCTGGCGAGCACATTTGAAAGAGTGTCGTCGACCAGGGACTGGCGGCTCCTGAGCCGACCCAGCTCTAATGGGTACCTCCGAAATCGGCGAGTATCTGCCTGTATGGCGAGAGACACCTGTCTCTGTGCAAGAAAAAAGGGATACTCACGTAAAATCAGTCTCAGGCTAGACACACTAACCTGAGATTTCGCCTCGAGTAATAGCGGGCGTACGAACAAAACCAAAAAAAAATGTTTTTTAAAGTGATGTTTGAGTAAAAAGGTCAAGTAAACCTTATGGTAGAAACTTGTGTAGGGGAGTGAAGTGCTAGAGACTTCACCAGACTACGTCCAGACGTTTATGAAGTGGGGTGACCAATTTACTTCCTCGTCGCATTTGCCTTTCCTAACTCACGTTCAGACACAGGTACCCATTTACACCTGGGTTTACTGGAACGTGACGATCCCAGGCTTCGATCCCGGAACGGGTAATTGTGCCGCAAAAGGAGAGCGCAATAACCCTTTAGCCAATCAGACGCGATGCTTGAGTACTGGTGGTTATAAAAACATTAAATACAGTGCTAGAGATTACGAAAAGCTTAAAAACTTACGAAATTTCTGTTTATAAGAACTAATGTTCTCGACAAATAATTTAACAGTAATTGTATTGCGTACCCGCTATCCTTTCTGCCATGTTACTGTTTTCGTAGATATTGGTTTCTCTGAATATTAAAAAAAAAGGGGTGAAGGTGGCCCCTTAGCGGATACCGATGTAGGGAAGTGAAATGCTAGAGACTTCACTAAGCTGGGTCCAATTATATGAAGTGGGGTGACCCTTTCCCTTCCTCGCTGCCATTGCATTCCCGTACTCTAGAGCCCTAACCACTCTGCCAATCAGTCGCTCATCTCTGGATATTGAAATAATTATTATAAGTGTTCCACGACGGAAACAGGATTGGGGAACATTTCCAGAGGTGGGCCGTTATGTAGCATATGAAGATTGAGCTTTAGGGCTCTTAAGTTCAGTTTTCTCAATAATACGCTTCTTTCTCAGCCCCAAAGACCTATTTTAATAACAAGGGCCCCACCAAGAGTTCAAGCTTCGGGGCCCCCAAAATGTAGATCCGCCACTGTCCACCCTACGCTGTAGCCCATAATATGTTCACTCTGAGCACATTTTAATTCCATATGTTTTCAAACATACGTTACTCTTTACGAGTGCTGGATCGCAAGATGATTTTAGAAATTGCACATATGTGTATGCGTATTTTTTATTATTTTTTCTATCTATTTAATTTTCATACAAATAAATATTAAATCAGATTCACATCTTCAATTCAACCTGCAAGTCGGGAAGGAAGAGTGTCGCATAGAGATTTATGATCAATAAATTTTATATATTCTTTCCTTTTCTACCCGTGTCCTCTACTTTATTATCGCTCTTTTATCCTTTTCCTGTTTTTCGCATTCGTTCGTTTGCGACTAAATATATTTTCCCATTCTGACTTTGCCGTTTCTTTTCTCATACTAGTAACGCAGTTTATTACGTAGATGTCAGTCCCGGGGATGTGAGCGAATAGTGTGAGAAATTCGTTCTCGAGAGACCGAATGGCAGACATTCGTCTCGTTTTTCCATGACACTCACGCTTCTACGGCTAGTTCTCAGCGTGAGGTGTTAAGCCGCGTATTGACAGGTTATGGCAGGCGTCTGAGTTTTTGCTAAGTGTTAGACGAGAAGGGGAAGCTATTTTTGATTTTCGAAATAACGTGGGACCCTTTGTCTGTTTCATATATCTACCCAGTAGCTGAAACTTGACTTCATTCAGTCCTCCTAAATCTGCAGTAGACAGATCACTCGTGCTAGAAAATATCTTGTATATTGCAAAGTTCTGAGTTTTTTGGCAACATTTTGCCGAGTTCTAGACTACCATTATATTGAAGGATTCTAGTTCGTGGTATTAATCTGTAGTTCTGTGTGGAGGTAAATATATATATCTAGTAGAATTGAGTGATTCAGAGATAACCGCTTATTTCATTTTACTAGTTAGATTTCTGTGCAGAAGAAATTAATTTATAAGTCTGTTATATTCGCTAGTCGACATGTTACAGTGGAAAGCAGAATAAATTAGAATTTCTAGCTTAAACTCATGCAGCTATAAATAAATTTTATTAAATTGCTAGTAATTAGTAGAGTGTATTTTAAACTAACTTATAACTGCACTGATTCATCATTGAGTATTGACGAAATACGTAGGTATTTCCAATTCATGATGATTGATTTTATGAATATAACTTATATCACGGGAGATTTAAACGATAAAAACAAGCTCTACGCTTGCAGTTTATAATGTAAGTTATAACCGAGGAATAGTATGTATAAGTATTTTATATGTTTGTTTTTCTTTATTCAGTGAAAACTGGGGTAGCCCAACTCTACCAGCGTTTAAGTACTGATGAGACATAGCTGTGAAGAACTAGACATTCTTTTAATTAAAGACGTGTGGGTGTACAAGTAGAACCTGTCTGGCATTGTGTTTGCATCCAGAACGACAGAGTACCCATTTTCACAAACTTTAAGACAAATTGAATAACTGCGCCTACCGAGCCAGATTAAATTCTTCCTGATAAAAACATCAAGTACATGCAGGCTCTGTGGCGAAAAATATTACTAGCATTAACTTTCCGACGATTTCGACAAAGGGTGGTGTGAACAATAATAATTTTTTTGAGAGAAGTTACCAACCGGTCATTTTCATAAATACGGGAAACCTCGTGATTCTGACATTGTGGGCCCGCTAAAACGAATTCTTACCTGAACTGAGTAAAGTGACAATAACTAAATCTGAACAAAATATTGCATGAAGAGGACGCTCCCCGGACCCATTGGATGAAACCAAGATCTGAAGAGCTGGGTATCCGCTTCATCAAACGAAAGGCAGATTTACGTTGGGTGTGTCATAAAGTGCGCCAGACGGCGAACACCGTCCAGACATTAGGTAAGAAAGTGAGACAGGGATCCCTGCTGAAAGAACAGAGTGAGAGTAGACTGAGTGATGTTTTTTTTTATATATGCACCCACTTTGTAATTTCTTTATGCAAGTTTTGTTGCTAACAATATTTTCCTTAGGAAAGATCATACTAATATCAAAGTCTGTTCATACCTTTAAAAGGGAAAATCATTAGACTACAGCAGATGTATCCGTGACTCTTTGGGGCTATCACTTTTCTTCTAACAGGACTGTGGGCTATACATTGAGGGAAAAGATCATACCAATGAGTCTATCATTCTTGTAGCAATTCATTGACTTTATGACTATTTGTATATGTTTGATGTAATTTTATGTGTTGTGATGGAATTTTATTATGATAATTAAAATTCTCATAAACTTATTCCAGTGTGTCGGTCAGTTCGTTCCCAAATATCTATATTTTTTATTGTCATAGTTTCACGTTCGTGCGTCTATTGTCGTCACTTATGTGTGTGGGTATGTGAGTAACATATATATTAATATATATTATATTAGATTTGTCTGACTAATCTAACTCTGTTGTAGATGATAGGCTGACTGAGAGAAGCTTCTCGAGTGTCAGAGATAGAATCTACTATATTTCCTCCACCTCACTCGTGAAATCTATTTCTATTTTATCATCTCCCACTGAGCTATCACTTGTTTCTATTGCTATTCAGAAGGGACCAAACCAAGTCTTAAGTCACCTATCGCAAATCTACGACAAAGAGATGGAGAAGATAGGGATGGTCATCAGCAGCTCCAAAACACAAACCATGGTGATTCCACGAGAGGGATAAAAGGCATCAGATTATACTGGTAGAACAGGTCCTGGAGCAGGTAAACCACTTTAAATACCCTAGAGCTGTTCTAGGCTGGAAGTGAAGCATCAAAAAAGAGTTAGCTTCCCGAAGAGCAGAAGTTGGGAGATTTTTTCATGCCATAAATCGATGATTCCTCAGCAAAAGAGAAATTGGCAAGAAGACGGAGATGGCTGTATATCGCTCCACCTATGCTCTAGTCTTGACTTATGGACGCCGGTCATGGGCAATAACTACAACCCCAAAAAGGCAGTTTCAAACCTCAGAAATGAGAAATCTTACAAAGGTGGTTGAAGTAACTAGAAGAGACATGGTCCGCAACCAGACGATACGTCATGGCCTCAAAATCCACCCCATGCAGACCCATGTAGAACAGTCCCAACCATGATGGTTTGGCCATGTCTACAGAATGGAAGAAGACTCGCTACCACAACAAATATGGGAAACCAAGAGCCAAGGATACAGACCTCCATGACGACCCAGAGTCCGCTGGGAGGCCAACATTAGACAATCTCTAAAGGACTAGATTGGAACCAGGCCACGAGGAAAACAACCGATAGGATTAGTATGGCGCTCTCTCTGGCAAATCTCTACACCAAGAGTAGAAGAGGAACGACTACGTAAGTAAAAAAATATTACGTCACTAATAGATTATGCACCCCGTGTAAGTGCCGGGTCTTTAGAGGGACACAGAAAGATCATGACTACTGCAGCTTCAGACACGTCTTACAAGGTGAACAATACGAACTTGTTCATGGGGCTGGCAAAACCATGAAGTCAAACTAATCGCCATAGAAACCACTGCTCCAACAGCATGTGAATGTTTGGTGCAAGCTTCCTGCAAGGAGATTACTTACAGGGATGGTTCCATGCTCCGTAAGAAACGTAAATGAACATTTTCATGAATAGATCATGTATAAGAATATATATTTTTTTATTAAATAAAATTTTGCCTCGTTTTGGCGAGGACTGCCCCGTTCAAGCTAGACACAGGGTCCGTCGGTTACGTTAAGTGCGCATGCCCAAATTAAAAAGACCGAGCAGTCTGGTTATGTTTTATAAGGTAGACTTCCATAAAGGGTGCTTGAAATGTTAGGACATTATGAAGTGACACTAGAGTGTTGATAAACTGTTGTGGTTGTTACACAGGCGCTACATCCTAAATGGATGGAACTAACCTAGCTGGCTGTCAACCCTTGCTCTATGTACTCTTTTTATTTCACCATTTTTTTTTCTAGAAACTTCTGGAAAGTTATGATCTCTGGTCTCTCGCGGCTTCGATACACGGAGTCGTCCGCCCAGCTGTAAATGGGCATCTGATTCTTCTCTCCACTTAGGAACGGCAAAGGCAGTCAGGAAAGGAACTAGTCACCCCACCTCTCGAAACTTGACCTAGTAAACGAGATCTCTAACACTTCACGCCCCTAAGGCAGTATTTCTGCTATGGGACTACCTTTATCTTTTATGAAGAGACAGATACCTTGTAGATAGACAACATCACAGACATCCTACAACCACGTGGCCTTACAGTAGCCAAGGTCACACACTTGCCTCAAGAACTCAAACTTCAGCTCCCCACAACGCTTCACGGCAATAGTGGAAGGAAAGAGTAAAGTAAGTAAGTATGAAGCCAGAGTTAATGTTCGTCTATTTAGGTTGAAAAAGTTTCTTTTGTGGAAACTTTGCAACATTCAACCGCCGTTACCCGTCTACATCTGCCGCTAAACTCGGTATGTTATTCAATGGCGCGTACTAAGTTACGATGCGCTCTTTTTTCCAACTGAAATCAGTTCCTAACAGAAAACAACGTCCGATTGGCTAAGTATTTAAAGCGCTTTCCTCTTCCGGCGCATTTATCTTGTTCTGGCATCGAAACACTGGTAGCGTCACACCCCAGAGTACCAAAATGTGAATGGGCGCCTGGCTATGCTCGAGAGTCAGTGAAGGCAAAGGCAGCCAGCAAGGTAATTAGTCACCCCAACTCATAGAAAAGCTGGACCTAGTATGGTGTAGGCTCTATGACTTCACTCCTCTACAGCATTATATGCTAACAGACAGGAGCCTGGTAATTTATCAAACAAGCTACAGACTACAATTAGGAATCGTCACGTGTGACAAAGCATTACTTCTGCTTATATTTATGAATATGAGTTTCCATTGAACGATATCTGTTGAACTGTTACACTGTGGTAAGTTGGAGTCACTGAGTATACTACAGTTTTTATTCAAAGCATGCACCATATTGAATTCTCTCAGTATGCGTCCTTCTTTGAATAATCCAAAAAATTCAACTATTCAGGCAAAAGACAATATTGTAAATTGTTCCGATCTCTTCACACCCAGTAGTTCAATGAGCAGTTGTCAGGGGCCATTATCAGTCTTGATTGCGTGGGGTTTTAATTACGGTGTTTTATCGTTGACTAATGCTTGAAGTTCAATCTTCCTGAACTCTGCGTTTTATCCTTTCTTGGATTCTCCGTTTTCTCCACAGCCAGTAAATATTTGTTTTATTTTTTTAAATTTAAATAAAAACCCCAAAAGCGTTTTAAGTAAAGCCCGTGGCGCTTTTTTGTTCTTTTGTTGATTTAATTTAAAATTGGCAACGCTGGGTTCAACTTTTGAATTATAAGCACAAACAGAATTCAAACTGCATGAAATTCTTTGTGGAGACGAAAATTATGTCTTGTTTTTAGGAGACAAAAATGTTTGGTTTTCTTTTCTCCTGACGCAATGAACCATACATATGTTTACCTGATTTTAGAATTATGCCTCGCTGTTGTTTCTTTTTCGCGTGCTCAGATAACCATAAAAAAGAGGGTTGAAAATGGTTACAACGGCAGAAATTATTACCAATTGTTACAAGTTTACAGGTTTGAATACCTTCTTCTAAAACAAAGTAGAAATAAAAATTCAAGAGTATAAAGGAACAACAGGCATATATCTGGAGGTGAAACGAGTACAAGATGGAGCAGAATTTGTGATGTCCGATCCTGGGCATGATAAATAGCAGTTGGCTATGATTGGTGGTGAGCTGACTCCCCAGGGGGTATTGTGGCTTTGAGTGAAAGATTTAAACAAAAGCACGTAGATGGGAATCTTCGAAGCTCAGAGGCAAAAACAAAGAGAGAGAGAGAGGCAGAGAGTGAGAGAGAGAGAGATAGAGAGAGAAGAGAGAGAGAGAGAGAGAGAGAGAGAGAGAGAGAGAGAGAGAGAGAGAGAGAGAGGAAGAAAAAACAGAAGACGAAGAAGAAGACCAAGAAGAAGAAGAAGAAGAAGAAGAAGAAGAAGAAGAAACTAATTGAAAAGGAAGATAGAGCGGAACATTCTTGACGAAATTGTTTCAGCATTTAAGTGTGAACAAAAATGCACCTATCAGTCAATTCTTTCTTTCTGTCCCAGTGTTTTGCAACATTTAAACCATTTCTAACGCAAAAGAATAGAACATGAACTATTTGGCGTGAACTGATTGTCGGGCTACGATCCATATGGAGCTAAACGGTAATGACAATAATAATGAATGCTTAAGGGTGAAGCGGGTGCTTCTCTTAGACGACCACAGCAAGCTTAATTTCTGGACATGTCTTTGTTTTAAACAGCAGTTTTGCCTCGTTGTTCAACCTAAACATAAGATCTGTTGGTTAAATTAGCGAGCATCTCCAAATATGGAAGGCCTTGTGATCTTGGGATTACAAACTTACTTAGTCGTTCCCCTTCTACCGTGAGGTGTAGAGGTTTCGAAGAGAGAGCGCCAGACTATCCTATCGGCTGTCTTCCTCCTGGCCTGGTTCCATTCTAGTCCTCGGTCCTTCAAAGATTGTCTAATGTTGTCCTCCCAGCGGACTCTGGGTCGTCCTGGGGGTCTGGATCCCTGGCTCTTTGTTTCCCATGCTTGTCGTGGTAGCCGATCTTCTTCCATTCTGCAGACATGGCCAAACCATCTTAGTTGGGACTGTTCTACTTGGGTCTGCAAGGGGTGGGATTTAAGGCCTTGACGTATCGTCTTGTTGCGGACCATGTCTCTTCTTGTTACTTCAACCACCTTCCTCGGATACCTCATTTCTGAGGTTTGGATCTGGCTTTTGTGGGTTGTAGTCATTGCCCATGACTCGCATCCATATGTCAAGACTGGGACATAGGTGGAGCGGTATACAGCCATCTTCGTTTTCTTACCAACCTCTCTCTTGCTGAGGAATCCGTATGGAACCTGGGACTACTTTATGCTTTTAGTTCTCTTTACGAAACTATCAATAAAGCAATCCCCAGCCAGTACAGTGGTGGTTCATGATCATTCTAGATACTGAGGTTGCCAGCCTCAAATGACTTGGGCGTCCTGTAGCAATTTTCACACATATAAATATTCACATGGTAATGCATGCATATTAGTTCACATGTTAGTAAATGAAACACATGTAGAATGAAAAAATGCACACTTACGCCAATCTTGGCTACAGACTTGTTGCTCAGATGAATAAAAGAGACGAGTCGGTCTGTTACACGCGTCTGGGGTGTCTTTAATGTGACAATAGATTCCCTCTTTGACTCCGTGTTTTCAGTTTTCCTTAGTCCTCGTTTTCCTTGTTACAATGCCAGAGATTTCCTGGGCTGTTTTTGTAAGTCCTTTTGGAATACTCTAATAAAAGGTCCAGTCCGATAAAAAGAATTCTTGAATTCTAACTTGGCAAGTCTGGGTTCTTCTGGCGAGCGTGTCTCGCAGCAGTTTTTGCACAGTGTAGTGGGTTTGAAAAAACGCCAGGTTATATTCCCCCTCAATGTTGTTATGAAACAAATCAGAAAGATCCAATCATTTCAAATCATGCCGGGCGGGTGTGATATTTTCAAAATAGTCCCACGTGAAATAAGGTGCGTGCCTGCAAAGGTTACGTATTACCATATATGGACATCTGATGCCTTGCATACACTCTCACAGGCAGATCGGTAGACACACATGACAACATGGGTAAGCTGTAATACTTATTACTTTATTAAAAAGTAATGTTGGTGTATCAAGGATGACCCGGAAGCGCTGATGTCATACTTGTCTGCCCACATGTGTCACACAGACAGTAATCTCGTTATCTCTCGTATGAGTACGCAAAAACTCCGTGTTTGCCCAGCTTGTTAACAAACGAGTCGCTTATCATCGGTTTAATCTAAACACGCCGGCGCTCATCTTATCTAGTTGGTTCTCGCAGGCTGGGATAAACATTATCTGCAAGGAGTGTCACAAAAGTTTGAACATTCAAACTACTTGCTCTACCTCCGAAATCGGCGAGTATCTGCCTGAATGGCGAGGGACACCTGTCTCTGTACAAGAAAAGGGATACTCACGTAAAAATCAATGTCAGGTTAGACATTAATAATAACCTGAGATTTCGCCTCGAGTATTAGCGGGCGTACGAAAAAAAAAAAAAAAAAAAAAAAAAAAAACTACTTGCTCCTTAGCCGATAATGAGAAGAAATTGGTACTTTTAAAAGTACACAAATAAAAATCAGTACAAAATATGTCTCCGATCCTGTCGGAGTGAAACCGAGATCGTGAAGAGGTCGTCCATTTCGTCACATCATGTTTAAGTCATACCCCAGTCTACCCAGCTGTAAATTGGTATTTGACTCTGCTATAGGGTTAGGGAAGGCAAAGGCAGTGAGAAAGGCCCTAGCCGTTTATTCCACCTCATAAAACTTGACCTAATATAATGAAACCTCTAACACTTCACTAACCCTATGGTAGTATGTGTTATATGACTGCCTTTACCTAACCTTGAGCCAATAGCCGTAATCCGAAAATCAGTAGATCACTGCTGGAGCAGACATTAGATCAGTCTCCGCAAAAAATTGCCGTCCAACCCTCAGTCTGTTCTTGATTGTTCCGACAGATACCTAATCTCTACCTTACTCCAAGACAGATATCATCCTTTTAAGGCACGCATGTGTCATCCTCCCAGCCCAAACACTACTACAATGAAGGTACCGAAAACTGAGTTTGTCATGCAGAGCATTTGTTTGAAGCTGGTATTTCCGTCACTTCAACATATTCTAAACATACTCAAGATGAATAGAAAGGCCACGCGTCAAGTGGTAGCAGGGTGCTTTAGTTCTAAACCAAGTTTTGTAGTCGCTGCGACAGATGGTAAATTAATGAAAATCCATTGCGAAATCTATTTAGTTTTCACAGCGGAAGAAAAGTCTATAACATAATTGGACCGCAGCACAGTCGCCGTTTTGACTGAGCCATCACAATATACCCCAGAATTACGCCACTTTTCTGATCCGTTCTAAACGTACGTCAGGTATTTATGACATCGCTTCGAGAAAAATGGGTCGCGAATTGGAGATAAACACACCAGGTCTGAAAAGCTTTTTCTTTTGAACGGTATTGGTGGTAGTCTGGTATAATTGAGAAGTGTAAACCCTTTTCTTGTTTGCTTGAGTTAAATACAGTTGTTTGGAACTATTAAAAAGGTGTCTGTATGAATTGCTCTAATACAGCCACTCCCGGTATGCAATAAGGTAGTTGAACTCACCACATTAGTTTTCTGTGAGTTCAGTGTTAATATCCCCGGGGAGCTAAATGGTATTGACTGACTCCATGGGGGAAGGAGGGTGAAAGGTTTTGAAATATGATTATACATTTTTAGTTTAGCTATACTCAGAAATATATATATACAAAGGGATTGACATAAGTCTTGGGCCTGACCATGAAGGAGTCACAGGAGGAAGATGAAACTTGGCATATTTGCACTGAATGTGTAAAGTACGCGTTTGTTTCTTCAATGGGTTTTCCCGCTACGGTGCACGGCGCAATGTACTCTATTGACTGGATCTGCTGCTCCAAAGATTTGACAAAACAATGGAAAAGAAGGAGGCCAGAGCTGTGATAAAATTTCTGATGTGTCAGGAAAAAACACCTACAGAAATACACAGGGAGATGGAACCAGTGTTTCGTGATTCTTGTCCTTCATATACTTCGGTAAAAAACTGGTGTCAACAGTTTAAGTGCGGCCGCTCAAATGTTGCTGATCTGCCAAGATCTGGTAGACCAGCCTCAGAGTGCAACGATGAAAATGCAACAAGAGTGAAGAAAATCATTGACCAGTATCGAAAAATGACAATTGTGGAGATAGCTAGTAGAGTAAAACTAAATGAAAGAACAGTTTATAGAATTTTACACAACAGACTGAACATGAGAAAAGTGTGTGCACGCTGGATTCCACGACTGTTGACACGTGAACAGAAGCAAACGAGGGTAAATTGCTGTCAACAGTTGCTCAAAAAGTATCGGTCAAAAAATGTTTTGGAGACCATGGTGACAGTAGATGAGACTTGGGTACACCATTATGACCCCGAATCCAAAATTGCCAGCATGCAATGGAAAACCCCGGGCTCCGCAACACCTATCAAGCCGAGGGCGCAGAAATCTGCAGGAAAAGTGATGCTGACTGTTTTTTGGGATGGCAAAGGTGTCCTTTTGAAAGATTATCTGCCTCGTGGCAACACAGTTAATGGACAGTACTATGCAGATCTTCTCACAAAACTAAGAAAGGTTGTGACCAGGAAACGAGGGATAACGCGCACTCAAAATCTTCCTTTGCTTCAAGACAACGCGCCCTCTCACAAAGCACGGCTTGTGCAGCTAGCAGCCAACGATTTGAATATTGAAATTCTTCCACACCCACCATATTCTCCAGATTTGGCTCCATCAGACTTTTTTTTATTCCCAAATCTTAAAAAACAGATAAAAAGAAATCATTTTGACAGCGATGAAGAGGTTATAGTGGCATGTGACGACTGGTTTAGTTTGAAAAATAGGGTGTTCTACTCCCAAGGTCTTTTCAAGGTCAAGCAGAGATGGCAGAAGTGTGTCAATTCAGACTGTGTCTATATTGAAAAGGAATAAACACTATACAAAATTTCAGCTCTCTATGACATGTCCTTCATGATCAGGCCCAAGACTTATGTCAATCCCCTTGTATATACATGTGTGTGTGTGTATATTAAAAGGTATATTTATTTATGAAATACCTGGAGTAACCAGGTTTAAAAAAATTACATACGTTTATCAGTGAGTTTGGTTTTTATTTTAAAAGAAAACAAATGTTTTGACTTGAGCAATTGTTTTATGATTTCAGAGTCTTGTATTCAACAATTTTGGAATTCTCAAAATGGAAAATAAAGGCAATAGATCACGGATCATAAAGAGATAATGCTCACTCCTGCATCGGGATTGTTTTTCTAGGGAGGTAATGTAAGCCCCGCAAAAGAAGAAAAATTAGAAAGGATGACAGGTGAGACGAAGGTACAAGGAAGATTAGAAAAGGAATGAAAGAAAAAAAACGGACGATGGAATGACATTTATTGAAATAAATGTAGGGAAAAAAATCTTCTGCATTAAAAACTGTGTAGTCCAGTTAGAGGAATGACAAACGGTACGAAAATGTAAACTTATTTTTCATCAAAAACAAAATCAATGAGACAAGTTTAGAAGACAATCAAATGGTGTTGTTGATGCTTTTAATCCGACGCGTGGTCAATGGTTGTTGTTTTTTTTTTCCAATAGGAACAAAGAATACCGGCTACCAGAAGTATCTTTTACTTGTTGGTGGCTATCTTTTCGGACTTCGACAGTTACCATAGTGACTGTGAAGAAACAAGAAGGGAAGTTCAGAGACTGATTGCGCTTCCTCCTGGCACAGTTATTAAATGCTTCCAGAAGGAACTTCGACAATTGTGTTAGATGAATTAAGACGACACGGACCCTTTCCCAGCCGACTCCGTTTAAGTTATCAACACATTTATTTTTTTTTTTCCATACGCCCGCTAATACTAGAGGCGAAATCTCAGGTTATTTTTAATGTCTAACCTAACATTGATTTTTAATCAACACATAACTTTGTAGAACATTACGCTGAAGATCTTCATCACAATGCTTGTTTCAAGCGCATCTCAAAAACGCGTTTTTAACGCTTTGAAATTGGTAAAGATTTAGGTGACGATGTCTGTGCGGTTGAGCTGCGCGGTCATTTTGCACACTAAACGTCGGTCATTGGAAAGAATACTGTATCATCGATTAATAGACAATTTTGTTAAAAGAAGGCAAGCAAAAAGTGTATCTACCACCTGATGTAAAGGTCAAGGCAGTCCCATAGCACATACTGCCGTAGGGGAATGAAGTGTTAGGGACTTCACCATACAAGGCCCAGCATCGATAGGTGGGGTGACCAGTTCCTTTAATCGCTACCTTTTCCTTCACTAACTCAAAATCAAGTACCCATTTACAGCTGGGTAGACTGGAGCGTGTCGGTTCCGTGATTAAAACCCATCACCTTTGCCGCGAGAGACCAGCGCTCTATCCACTCTGTCAATTAGACGCTCACCACCTAATGTAAGTATTCTATTCTTCTCGTTTTGTGTGTGTTTTTTAGAGATTTATACTTGAATAGGAACTCCAATTGCCGTAAATTAGCTACTGGCTGTCAGCCCATCTTATATTTTCTGTCTCAGTCCGCTGCCGTTCTATACCCCTTCTTCCTTTAATCTTTACCATTGACATAATTTTCTTACTTTTCTCGTCAGAACATGCAATGTAAACTTTTATTGCCTTCGCCTTATGGTTGCAACTTGTTTCCTTATTTACCTAACCTCCCTCAGATTTCTCATTATATTTCTTACTTTTCCATGACATTTTCATAATTTTTCTTTAAAAAACCACATTAGACTGTGTAACTGTCTTTTTCTCTTGTTGAGGTGATCACTGGCCAAAGACAGTATACATGTTGTTAGGTGTGTAGTGCGAGCGTATGATGAACTGAGTGTGGGTGCGAATGAAGGCGCGAATGTGTTTAGGCTCGTATATATGTAGACCCTGCAACCCATACACTCACATGCAGTAGTCAAGGATGCTTGAACACTGCAGGCACGTTTCAAAACATTTATTGACGAGTATACATTAACATTCAACATGGTGGCTCCCACAATATATCTTCGTCACTGGATTTCTGGATGGTATGAAGACTAATAGTCTTGGATGGCTACCTTGAGCACAACATATATGTTCTGTAATGGAGGACCGGTGAGTTGCAGTTCACAGACTAGGTAATCTTCTAACATGTTCTGCCACCGAAAGCGTAATAATGGAAAAAGTCGGTATTACCTGTAACCGAGTCCACAGAAAATAACAAGGAAATCTGCTGTCATTCCAACGCACAGAGATTCACTGGGGAAAACTGCCATCGCAGTCACTTCGAAGATTCACCCCGAAAAACACAATGGACCCTTGGTCCCTTCAGAAAAACCAGGACACTTCACGGCTTGCCGGAAGTCTAACTCAACTCCCGCTTAAAAAACCCTGCCTATGGGCATACGCCAGAACTGTCTACCTTTGACCCTAAAGGTCAAACACAATGAATGAATAAACAAGGGAAGACAACCCCTAATCAACCTGACATCGCAGGTAAAGACACAATTATTCTTATGATAAAAACATAAGCAAATAACTTGACAGATGACTCCGTCAAAAATGACAGCAACATATTACTACAACCCCCCTGTAAAAAAAAAAAAATGAAATTTTTTTTTTTAATATGTCCATGAGCAAGATTGCACAAGTATCACTTATGTGCTCATGAAAAAATGAACCTAATATCAGGTACAATAGACGCATAAACAAAGCGTCTGAAGAGGATACAAATCATCTCCCAACATAGGAGAAAATATTTCCTTTAAGCCAAACAAACAAAGGGGGTGCCATTAAAGAAACCTAAGTTGCTGGCAATACCAATCATATATCAAACATTACTAAATACTATAATTATAGCAATATACAAATGTCATGAAATACAATGCTATATTAGCAACATATCACTGATGGATGGACAAAATGAAATTTGTTAAATTATCTAAACATCATCCAAATACATTTGTATTACAACATATTAGGATATTAAGGACAGACCTAAGTCCGAAAGTGTATCAGGAAAAACTAGGACACAAGATTTAACTGGAATCATGTGGGCACCTGAACAATATGTCCGCCATCACATTATCCGAACCACGGATAGCTCGCACCGTGAAATGGAAAGGCTGAAGAGCAATAGCATAACGAGTAGATCTCGAGCTCTTCAAATCCTTACTTTGCATAGCCGTAAGAGCTTTTTGGTCGGTTTCCATAAAGAAATGCGCGCCCAGAAGGAACCTTTGTAGCTTAAGAATGGACCAAACCATAGCCAACAATTCACGGTCTAAAACCGAGTAATTCCTTTCTGCCGCATTTAGCTTCCTAGAAATATACATTACAGGATGCAGAGTTCCTGAATATTCCTGCATTAGTGCCGCTCCAATCCCAGTGGAAGAGGCATCACTACGAAGAACAAAAGTCTTATCAATCGTTGGTAGTCTTAAGATAGGATGAGATGAGAACAAATTCTTAACCTGATCCAATGAAGATTGGCATTCCTGGGACCAACGCACCATATTAGGAGAACCTTTTTTCAATAGCGATGAAAGTGGTGCCATAATGGAGGACAGATTCTCAATGAATCTTCCATAGAATTGTATCAATCCCAAGAGACTACGCACTTGCTTTTTTGTCTTCGGAACCGAGATATTTAATATCTTCGAAATGTGTTGGTCCTCTGTCTTCAACAGACCATGACCAACTCGATGACCTAGGAAGGAAATTTCACTAAACCCAACAAAAGCTTTAGAGGGTTTTGCAGTCAAGCTATGCTCACGTAGAGTAGATAGCAATTCCTTTAGACCCAAATAGTGTTCTTCCCAAGTATCGCTGAAAAGACAGATGTCGTCTAAATATGCGATGACATCTGCACGATCTGATAGAATTCGTCGCATCATGCGCACGAAAGTCGCTGGGGCGTTCATAAGCCCGAAAGGCATAAAATTCCATTGAAACAGACCCCTAGGTGTCGAAAAAGCAGTGAGAGGTTTGGCGTGTTCCGTCAGTGGGACTTGCCAATAACCTTTCGACAAGTCTAGTTTAGTAAAGAATCTAGCTTTAGAAAGTCTAATAAGTAGATCATCTAATTATGGCATAGGTTCAGCATCGAACTTCGTAACTTGATTTAATTTGCGATAGTCAACGCAAAGACGTATGTTATTGTCTTTCTTTCGAACAATAACTATCGACGAAGAATAAGCTGAAGTGGATGGTTCAATTATTTGCAGTTGAATCATTTCATCCAATTCTTTCTCGACTTGTGCTTGAAAATGAATAGGTATTGGGTATGGTCTTACTCTGATCGGATTACGATCAGTAAGTATGATGTCATGTTCTATGACATCTGTGTGTCCAGGAATGTCGGTAAGGACATCCTGATATGATTGTAGCGTAGAGGATACTTGACGTTGCTCCTCAAAAGACAAGTTCGAAGAGATTGTAACGTCCCTCCACGATTCCGTTGAATTCAGTGGAATCGCAGGAAGAGGTAAGTTAACGTCAGAAAAAATAGTTTCCTCATCCTGTATAACGGACAGGGATGAGATGTGACCATGTTGGACTGGAGAGTCGTCCATCGCCTGGAAAATAGGCTGCAAATAGTCTGGACGTTCAATAAACTCTGTTAGCATATTTATATGGAAGGTTTTATGCTTTCCATCCACATCGACGATATAGTCGACATCGGAAATTTTGGAGACTATAGTGTATGGACCTTTCCATGAAATGAAAAGTCTGTTCTCTCTCTTGAGGGAAGTAAGACATACATGGATTTTGTTGTTTCCAAGAAAAACTATTATCAGGTTGGTAACTTTTATTAAAGTTCCTATAGTCACTGGGATCAACATGTTGAGGACAATTAAATTCCCTCCAATTCTTTAAAGAAGAACCATCACGTGATGGACGCGTTTGGCAGTGTCCACAATCACGGTTATTCCTCTTAATAAAGTTGCTTCTATTTTTCCCTGTAGCAATATGCTTAACAGGTACATCGTACTGACTGAGCTGAGTACGATGGGTACTAACAGTTTTGTTTTCTTTTACCCACTTATCAGGAATCTAGGAATTCGATGCACGGTTTCCCTGAGGAATCTTAACATGATACTTATCAAAGTCCTCACCGTGATCCAAACTTGATTTACCTTTGTTGGCCTGACGCCAACTCCCATTAGAGGCAGTACTGTTATTCCGTGGGAAACTATATTTTCCACAAAAATTTTTGTTCCCATATTGCTTAATGTTACCATGAGCATTAAGTGCATGGATGTTTTTTTCCTCCCAAATAGAAATTTGTTGCGGTGTGCATTCCCTAACCCCATGAATACGACCGATTATAAGATCCGCAATAGGATTAGGAAGAAGACATGCATGGACATCTCCTGTGAAGAAGGGAGTGTCAATCCTAATAATAGCAGTAGGATATTCTTCTATGGTCCCATCAAATGTAACACATTTGACCACTTTTCCAGTGGCACAGCAAGGATCTATCAGAGACTGCCTAACCCCGACGGTAGTACATCCCGAATCGAAAAGTACTGTGACTAGCCTATCATTTATTAGACCTTTATGTAAGATGAGAGATCCTCTCCCATCATGCGCAACTGTAGCAGGTAGAGCAGGAAGAGGGTGACCACAACTTAGAGTAGATACAGTCGATGAGTCGAACAATGTTAAGCATTGGGGGCATTCAGTTGCTCTCCCAAAATCGAAAGCACAACCAGTGATAGCCCTAGAGTTACCACTATCATTTACTGTATTACAGGCTCCATCAAACTCTTGTTGTGCAGAGTTTGCCTGTTGGAAAGGTCTTTTTTTTGTTAAATCTAGGTCTGCCTCGATTATCATTTCCCCTGTAATTATTTCGACTATCATTTCCCCTGTAATTGTTATCATATTGCCTATTGTAATCATCATTCCTGTTTGAATCCCGGTTTCTAAATTCACCATCGTCATAATCTTGACGTCGAGAATGATTACCTCGAAAGTTCGAATAGTTATTATTTGGATAGCCTTTGCGAAAGTGTCTCAAATTATTACCACTAAAATTACGAGAACTACCATCTTGTCTCCAATTCATAGACGAAGAACCATCATGTGTTGGATTACTCCGCTTCTGAGTGTAATTCTGATTACTTCCCCTATTCCAGTTTTGTTGAGCACCCTGAAATTTTTTTTTTGAAATTAGGGCCATATGGTGTTGCCGAAGCAGCTGGCAACCCTTCTTTCACTTTAGAATTGCTAACTGTAGCATGGGGATGCGCGGTGGCATACTGACAACAGTATTCCTCCATATCTTTTAAGTTTTTAGGCTTACGCTCATGAAGGAATGCAAGAAAAGAATCATTAACAGATGACAAAACCTTATCTCGCAATAATAAGTCCATTAGACCTTCATATGTTTTCTCAGTCTGAGACAACTCAACCCATCGTGTAAATGTACGACGTATTTTTGTAACAAAATCAGAGAAATCTACTCCATTTTCTGGCAACATTGTCCTAAAACGAAGACGATAGTCTTCTTCTTTTAGTTGGTATTTTTTTAGCAATGCTGCTCTGACAACATCATAATTAGTCCTGTCATGTTCGTCTATTGTCATAAGAGTAGTCACTGAGTCACCTGTAAAAAATTCCATCAGTTGTTCAACATATTTTTCCTTTTTTATGTTATGCGTATCGCATAAAAATTGGAATCTATCTAGATAATCTGCTACGTCATCCTTTAAAAGATTGAAATGAGGCAATTTAATCCTATTAACAAACTCCTTTGTCGTACTCGAAGTTGTTTGCTGAGCACCCGTACTCGCCAATTTCAATTTCTCTAACTCCAAAGTTGCGAGTCTTTCATCAAGTTCCATCTTCTGTTTTCTTTCCTCATGTTCCATTTTTCTAATTTCAGCCTCAGCAGCAGCTTGAAGTTTTCTCTCCTCTGCAGCAGCTTGAAGTTTTCTCTCCTCTGCAGCAGCTTGAGCTTGAATTTTTTTTTCTTCCATTTCCATCTGGAATTTTCTTTCATCAGCAGCAGCTTGAAGTTTTTTCTCCTCAGCAGCAGCCTCTCTTTGATACTTTTTTTCTTCAAGTTCTAATCTTCTATTCTCAGCTTCTAGCTTCTTTAGTTCAGCTTCTGCTTTGAATTTAATTTCCTCTTTTTGTTTCTTTTCTTCTGACTTTAATGCAATGGCGAATTGAGCAGATGAATATTCTTCCAATTCTTTACCAGACTTACCAAGGGTCAACCCTTGCTGGATGAAGAAATCCAATGTAGACATTCTGTCTAAAGAGATCAGTAACCTGAAAAATTCAACAATTACCTTATCCCACTTCAATGGGAGACAAGTCTGAAATGCTAGACTTGTATACTCACTTCACTTTATTTCACTCTCTTAGTCTTAGACAAAGACCTTGTATGGTCCTCTTGTTTATAATGTAACAAAAAATCACATGAGTACCTGTGGAAAATAATTCCTTTATATCCCACTCACTATGGGCACAAGTCTTTTTTATAAAGAACTTGAATATGTATTTCACCTTGTCTCAATCTTTGTGGATAACAAGTCTTTTATCAAAGAACTTGTATAAATATCTTATATAATAATATTTTATTAACTATCTCTATATGAAGAGTGTACCTTATCAATAATAATAATAATACATGACCAAGTATATGTATGTAGACTGTGTATGACAATAATGTAGTACAATCAAAAATACAAAGACAAAGATACAGAACAATGACCGAAAACGTTCGCAGAAGTCAAATAAACAATACAGCAAAAAGTAAAGAAAATGTTACACAAATGTGTAATGATGACCGCGAAAAATAAACAAGACAAATGGCAACACTGTTATAAACGAAAAGGTGTAAAGAAATAAACGGAAGGAATGAGAGAAGAACAGATACAAACAAAACTAATCGAAAATCAAAGAACGGAAAAATAACGAAAACAACACTAACTCATGTCGTCACAGCTAAAAAAAAAATAGCAACAAAAGTCGCTAGCAAATTTCAATTAAGAAAATTGCAATCCCTAACGACACGCTCTCAATAGATAACCTCTATTACGTGGCATTTATCTAAAGGAGTCACCTTTACCCAACCAGCCCGCAAAAGAACACAAGAAAAATACACAACAATAGTACAATTAACATAAATAGCAATCAATTCAATGTGTTGCAAAATAAAGCTTAGTCACACATGATATTACAGTAACTAACTTGCTCCTTGCGAACACAGTATCAAAATGTCAAGCGCGCACTGAATGTCAAATCCACTGTAGCATAAAGTGGTATTCACGAACATAAAGTTACTATGACCTTCTCGTATCTGAGTATTGCACATCGAATGTTTACAATTTCATGTACTGTTTACAAACAGGAACTTGACCTCGAACAATGTAACTTAAATGCTCGGGCGTAGAAAAGTCTGTTGTTGACTGAAACGAGTACCGTTTACTGTAAGGGACTTGACTTGCAGTTGTGGTTCACGTAGCAAATGCCTAGATGTTAACTTCAGTACTTGTCCTGTTGTAGTTTATGTAGCATTATAACATAAATGCTCGCACTGTTTATCTGGGTCAACGGTTGATGACCTATTTCTGTCCTGTTGTAGCCAAAACTTGCAAGTGTAGAATTAGCGATGTGTGTTACAGCTGTCCAGTGTGTAGCTTAGACCCACAGATCAAAAATGTAATGTGTACTTGTCCTTCTCAAGCAAATAGCCCCATGAAATGTAAATTTCTGGACCACATTAATGTCATCAATAATGTTAATTGCTCGCTCTGTCCACCAGAAATGTATCAGAAGAGCCCACGTAACTGGTCCACCAGAAATGTAACTGTCTTTTTCTCTTGTTGAGGTGATCACTGGCCCAAGACAGTATACATGTTGTTAGGTGTGTAGTGCGAGCGTATGATGAACTGAGTGTGGGTGCGAATGAAGGCGCGAATGTGTTTAGGCTCGTATATATGTAGACCCTGCAACCCATACACTCACATGCAGTAGTCAAGGATGCTTGAACACTGCAGGCACGTTTCAAAACATTTATTGACGAGAACACACATGGTATCAACAGGAACAGTCAGTGTAACAAGGTCATGCTGACCGGAAATCGATAGGTATACATTAGGCATTCAACAAGCTGGTAAACATTCCAATATTCGTGCATGGTCAATAATAATGTTATTCAATGACAGTTCAAAATGCCGCCTGATCTCTCTGACTAAACGCGTCAGATACCTTAATCACCTTGACACATAGGTACAACTTGGCATTCCCCGCCAATTGCACATTATCAGGCTGTAGTATAATAGCCGAAAACACAGGCCTCGTTCTGACGTCGGCCGTGTACTGCTGATAAGCAGGTTACCATCAACCCTGCAGTAATGCTTATGTGGACGTAAATATGCCGCCAATCTGCGGCTCCCACAATATATCTTCGTCACTGGATTTCTGGATGGTATGAAGACTAATAGTCTTGGATGGCTACCTTGAGCACAACATATATGTTCTGTAATGGAGGACCGGTGAGTTGCAGTTCACAGACTAGGTAATCTTCTAACATGTTCTGCCACCGAAAGCGTAATAATGGAAAAAGTCGGTATTACCTGTAACCGAGTCCACAGAACCTAACAAGGAACTCTGCTGTCATTCCAACGCACAGAGATTCACTGGGGAAAACTGCCATCGCAGTCACTTCGAAGATTCACCCCGAAAAACACAATGGACCCTTGGTCCCTTCAGAAAAACCAGGACACTTCACGGCTTGCCGGAAGTCTAACTCAACTCCCGCTTAAAAAACCCTGCCTATGGGCATACGCCAGAACTGTCTACCTTTGACCCTAAAGGTCAAACACAATAAATGAATAAACAAGGGAAGACAACCCCTAATCAACCTGACATCGCAGGTAAAGACACAATTATTCTTATGATAAAAACATAAGCAAATAACTTGACAGATGACTCCGTCAAAAATGACAGCAACAGACTGTTGTGGTAAAGTGGGATGTTATAAATATTTATAGGGGACTTAGTGTACTGACTGAGATCAGCTGTGAAGGTATCTGTATCTAATAAGTGTGGTGTATTACAGATGACCTTACTTGCTACCACATTTATACCTCAGTCAGAATTATTCTGGAATATTGTGATGACTACGTTAAATGTCTAGGGTTATGAAAATGATGAAGTGTAAGTCACAACAACAACAGACAGATAAACAATTTAATTTATTCCACAACACTTACAACACTGTGACACTCACACACATATAACACTCTATAAGGCTATCTTAAATGAGTCAAGTGTTTAAGTTTAAAAATATATGTATTAATTCTTTCAATAATGGGTATCCTGATTCAACTACACAGTGAACCAGGAATCACAATCAAATGTAATTACAAGTATTATGTACACAGTTTATATATATATGAACTTTGTATTGACATAGTTTATTATTATTATTCTATGTGTGTAATTTGTGCAGTAGTAATATGAGGTAATACTGGTTTTGTTCAAGCTTGGTTGTTGTTTTTCATCATGACTTCAAGTGTTTGATTATCGGGGAAATAGTATTGGGAAAAGTTCACAGTTCCTGTCATTTGAACCAATTAATTGTCCCTCTGTGTTTAACAAAATGTCAATTTTTGAGGGGGCACATAATGTTGAGCTACTCTGGCCACAGAAGCTTATCTTTCGTGATGGCGGCAGGAAAAGACTCCTCTGCTCGATTGCTTCCTGTGTTCTGGAGACACCTCACTGGTCGCTATCTGGACCAAGGAGTATGCTGTCAGCCTCTGGATTTCAGCAAAACTCAGACCAGGTGCTGCTTCAATAACTAGGACCACAGTCCCTGAAACAAGAAGGTTGTACCTCCTACTTCAGATCTAATTTATAATCTATTTCCACACTGAACACAATACAGAACAAACACTGAGTTCAGAGCGGTAGGCCAACTGCTATCTTCATCTGAAACAATTTACACCAGTATACTCCTCCCTAATAGTTACTACGCCTCTGCAATTCCAGCATTATTTCCTTCTAGTCAATAAGATAGGTGTCAGTGTACCATTTGGCAATTCCATGCAGTTTTCTTTTCTCCGACACGTTCTGTTCAGGTTGGAGCAGTATCTAGGCCTTGCCTCATGTTTGCTACTGAACCACGCACATATACAGACATAAATTATCAATTTACATTCAATTTTTATTAAAAAGATATCGAATATATCAAGCTTACCACAATTCATGGAAATAATACACAGATACGTTGACTGGCGATGAATAATGGCACAAATTCCGATCTGCCTCTGTCCCAGACTTTTATTTAGAAAAATATGATCTGGCTCTCAACGCACTGTTTCTTAGTAAGTTTATTTTAAAATGTGGCACTAAACTGACGCTCTTAATTGACTATATTGGCGGGTCTAACCAATCGGGCCATGTTTACACAGCTTTTCAAAAAAAGTACCCCTACTCACGTTTCCCTAACAACAAAAAATTAGTATTTGTAGTCCGACTAATCGTGTTTAGCCTTACATTTACTTCTATCCAATCAAATAGGATTTTACATGGTGGCCCATTTCCCGTGAAATATTGGTTTCAAAACATGCCACTGTGCGATTATTTTTTGGTGTTGTCTGACACCCTCACTATTTTCTTTTGGCTATAATTTGTTAATTCCTAGACTATTTGCGTAACACTTAACATATTCTTTGTCAGCAAGTCCTAAGGAACCCAAATATATAAGTTTTAAAGGAGCTAAGTGGCGGCGTTCAAAATATGTATTTTCTTCTAGGATAGTCGTGCAGTTACCACCTCCTCACTTCCAAACTTTTAGGGTGTCTGCTGTACTGTCAGGCTTTCAAACGTAAACCAGTATAATGTCATGTTTCCTAATAAGCGTTTTTCAGGTTTTTAAACCTAACTCTCGTAGTTGTAGTGTTTTTTATCACGGTCTATTTGAAAAAAAAGTTAGTGCCTCTGGCCTTTCGCGCGGGGAGGGTGGCATTAATTGTATATCGCAAGACGCGTGTTCGTGTTGCATACGTTCCTGCTTTCAGCCCTCCCTCTCTCTATCCTAAGTTCATCTGTCTTTCCGTTTATGTTAACGTAGTGTATAAAATGAAATTAATGGAAGTATTAATTTAGGTCATTACGCAGTGTGCCTAGCTCAAGGTTTTCTTAGAAATACAGTACACGTTTTATTGTAGAAAGCGTGTAGTGATGCAGTAGGCTTTACTATCAACGTGAAACGTTACAATTTACAGACGAAGTAGAAAACAAGGGGGATTTTTGTACGTTATTGTGACAGCACTGTACTTTTACCATTTCTCTTTCCTTTTATTGAATTTATGTGTTAGGCTTTACATTTACCTTTTAATTTATATATGTGGATTTAGAATGTTTCACGACAACTGTCCTCGAACTGTCTCTGCATTATTTTATTCTATGATTTTCACTTTTTCTCTGTCTTAACTTACCTTTTTTCCGAACATCATCACCAACCAAGAACTGCTACCTCTGAGCCAGAAAGAAGACATGCGCATCATCATAGTTTGTAAACATTGGAAATGGGTTGGCCACATCCTCAGAAGATACCCTGACACCATCACCAGAACTGCCATGCTATGGACTCTAGAAGGGAAGCAAAAGCGAGGACAGCCAAATGCCACCTGGCGGAGAACTGTGGGAGTAGAGATGCAAAGCATGAACCAGAGCTGGGGCCCCACACGAAGGATGGCTGCCTACTGAGCAAAGTGGAGACAGTTTGTTGATATCATACAAGAACCCCCCCATATATTGCTTTATCAGGAAGCGGCCAAGGACCAAAGAGGAAGCCTCACCTTGCTCTCTAAGGATTTTGTTAGTTTGTCCATGTTTAATCCTAATGTACGGTAATCATATCCTTTTTAACAAAAGGTTGACATTTTCTGATTTTTTTTTACATCAAAAAGAGGACAGTGCAAAACAAACAGTATGACTGTGGCGAGTGCGCCGGAGAGGTTATGGATGTTACCAAGGTACGTGTACTCGGAGTGAGGTCAAGCTATGTAAGTCCCTGAGTCTAATTGTTGATGATGATGTATTCTCAGGGTACCTATCCGCTACCTCTCTAAGATCTCACTCCGGAAAATATTTTATGATATTGTTATGTGTTTTATATGGCTACGTGTCTAGGGTAATGTAAGTATAGTGATAAGTGTATAAAACAAACACAACTGTAACTCAATGAAATGGACTTAAGTAAGACTGGTGTTAAGTTTAGACTATTATTTTTACAATTTTATTTTCCTGTCCCTCAAATCTTTTTGGGGCAGGAAGGGTTAAAACTGAAAAGAAATGTATTTACATATAATAAATAAATAAGGTGGAATCTTTGTCCATATCTTGATAATAAAGAAGTGTCACTGTAGATGTATAACACAGACTGCTGTAGTAATGTCTAAAAGTGAGAGTCAATGGTGGGAAGGACTATTTTTGTCATCATACCCACAAATATGAAAGTTCACGTGTGGAAATTTTCTTTTATTGAATGAGTGTTCAATGCCCACGTAAAGGGACTTCACCTGATGTTTCTAATTGACGTAGCTTTCAGTAGATAATATATATTCAGCAGAAGGTCTTGCTTCAGGCCAAAAAATTTGCAGCATACACTTTGTTGAGGCTTTCTCTTCCTCCAATTATGTCTGTACAAGGTTTCCTACCACCAACTGGTAACAGGCAGTATAACCCTGAAAAAGAAGGAAGTTCCCCTACGTTTATATGCTGGCTAATAATATTTCCACAATTACTCAAACTTACCATCATCCGTGGTCAGGCTCGTGTGCAAACATTTGCACTAGCCCTTAATTTATTTGACTTCACTCTGTATTGTGTTTACATTCTTCTTCCATATGGCTGCAACGCCCCTGTCACTTAAACAATGATTTTCTTCCATACAATCAGATAGGTATACAGTTGTTTTCTTGTAACCTGTTAATTCTTTTTTGCAATCATTCTAAGTATGTTTTCAGGCTTCAATTTTACACTGTGATACCGCAGAAGACTGCCAGTAGCTTTCTGGACTTACAGTCGTAATGGTTTTTGTATGGCAATATTCAAACATAATTTACTTTCGTTTCTCAATAATTCTGCTTAGGCATACTTGCTGGGATGTCGTAATTCTTTTCCCATGGCAATGTCGTACAACACAAATGTTGGCCCCCTATCTGGGTTTGCCTCTACATATTAACAAAATATATCAATAAAATTATTTATCTTACCGCAATCAATGAAATATTTCACACAAAAGTAAGATTAACTGGCGATCAATGGCACAGGTGTAGATCGCTGTCGCCCAGACTGCAAAGGCATTAAGGTCACAACTGCAATGCGTCTGATCTTATACTACTATGTTGAAATATTTTTCTCAAGTGGCAGCGTATTCTGGTAACGCGTTAGTTTTATCCCCCCTCTCCTAAACTATCATTAACCAATCAAACGAGTCAAGCAAATTTGACTGTTCAAAAAAGCGTCCCCTAAAATGTAACTTTCGAAGACTTTCAAAATTGAGCATTCCTCAGTGTGTTTGTCAGTCCGTCTCAATTTTTCTTTTCTACAATATCTCGTTTATTATTGGGTCGGTTTCAATTTTTAAAAGTGATTCTTAAACTGCCCTTTGGCCTCTATCACCCTATCTAGTTTTCATCTAACTCTTCGTCATCGTTTTCATCTATGTACTTTCTCTCTGTATTTATTCTGAACAAAATACTTTTCTATAAGGCAAGATAATGTATTATAAGGGAATAGTATGATATTTTAATAAACAATATCATCGCTATAATTCAATACCTCCATTTTTATCTACCCTCTTTATAAGTTATCTAAGTTTCTCTCTCTCCCCTCTTTTCTGCACAAATTAGGTTTCAGTTTCAGTTTCAAACGCATAAGTTAGCCTTGATTCTTTCCATTTTACTCCCACTTTTCCCCTCTCTCCTGTTTCAAGACGAGGTAACAAGTTGTTGTTTTTTTATTTTTTTATTTCTTCTGCCAACTTTTCCGGCTTTTGTCATAAAATATTGGGAAGGGAAACGCGAGCTGCGTGTTGTTGGGGGATGGGACTCAAAACGCTTGTCTTTGAAGATTCAAATCTTGGGCCAATCGTGGACAGTTAGGCTAGTAAATGGTGCATAATTTCAAACATTTGGAGTTATTTATAGTTACAACCTCCACTAAATAATAGGGCGGGTGTGTATACGATTTGGGGAAGGGTACCCTTTTTTTCAAACTATTGTGTTAGAAAAGTCAAGTATTGTCCAATTGTAAGCAGACGTTTGACCTTGCTCTTGGCAATTTTCAAATATAGTAGGAGTTGGCTTATAATTGTAAATTTCTTCTTTTCTGACGTTCGTTCATAAATATCAAGAGGGGTGGTATACTGGTGTCAGGGTGGGTGGTAAATGTTTACTTGCAGTACTAGGTTTTTGAAATCGGGGAAATTTGGGCGGGGAGGAACACGGAGCATTTTACTACAATGACTAAAAAAGGACTTATTGATTTCAATATATTAATGCGTGATTGTGATGATAAGAGCTAGTTTTTAAAAAGTTAGAAAAAAAATTGAAATAAATCGTCCTTTAAAATCAATTTAACTTCAAAAATTAACGTTTAACACGTTAATCAATACTGATAAAATTGTTAATATTATCATTATAATTATTATTATTATTATTACGTTCTGTGATAAAGTGTTCCTTGGCTTTATCACCCTGTAATTTTTTCATCATCTTCTTATTTTATTGCCAGGGGCCGACCAACTAGATAGAGCTAGCAAAAAAAGTACTATGACTTAAACTCTGCTGGACGTTCCTCGCCCCGCTCAGAAAGTGTGCCTGCTTCACAATCTGTGCCACCCAACGCCATGAGCTTTCCGCTGGAACTTTTCTTGATGGAGAATGACACCATGAACGCTTATTAGGACCGCTTCCAACACTTTGCAACAAATTTTGGCCTGGACGAACAGATGTTGAACTTGAAACTCTCGCATGGCTGATAAAGCGTTTCTTCTTGTGATGTTACTGCTTCATCGGGTTATACTGGACACATACAATGAATGGTCAACTCGTTCCGACACAGTGCTGACATCGAGTGAGAATGTAGATGTAAAGGACGCGAATGTGTGTACTGTTCTGTTGAGTTGACAAGTCACTCACTCACTCATAGTTAGAAGTCAATAAAGGGTAGACTGCTGATGACGTTTCATACATTTAATAATGGACGTACACTTCGACATCACGATTACAGTCATTTGAACAGGTTGGCAAAAAATCATCGTATACTTGAAAAATGGGTGACAATATCAGATGTACAATTATGTGGCATGTCAATATAATGGAACGATAGAAGGCAAGCACTCAATATTCTGGTTGTCTATCGTCTCATGCTTCAACTGACTAATCGCGTCAGTTAAGGTGGATACATAAACATCAACAATGGTTCACTGTCAGAACCTTCTTCTGGCTAAGTTTCTCAAGCCGTAAATTCATCAAATGTTTATAGCAACAATGTTAAACCACAGTAGTGGGTTTTCATAATATATATAGATCTCTGTACCATCATCAGATAATAGGACCTTTTCTGTTCTCCGACGATGATCCGTTAGGCAATAATGAGATCCAAAAAATGGCTTCCGTTCTCCAGTGAGCGTCGCTCACTGCGAAGATACATACAGAAGCATATGGTAAAGGGCTCTGTTCGTAAACATGAATAATGCTGTGAAGATATAATGTTTCTAATGCGATGTGTATCATAAATACAGGTGCTGCTAACAGAAGCGTCGTCAAATAAATAGTTCAGCACTCGCATATGCAGACCATATCTCTGGCTGCCAAACTAGGCATAAGGAAGGTTCATACATAGTCTTTCATACCTTAATGTCCTAGAAAACACTAGCAAAAAATAGCACATGCCATCCTTAGGCGTAAGAAATATATTCTGGGGAAGATTATAGACGTAATAGTCATACAGTAGACGACGACTTTTCCCTAGAATCACACAGAGCCCACAAATCGACGGACATGAGTCCGGGCAGCAAAAACAAGACGACCATGACAGCAGCTTCTCTGTCGATGATACCCCACATCGACGCATGCGCAGAAAATTCCTTTTGACCCCCAGAGTTCAGCTCACAAAATAGGCCGACATAGAAATACAAAGATACAAAGATATAAGACCGAATTACCTTAAATAGTCAAGGAATAAATATAAATTCGGGCCATAAACATTTTAAGCAAGACCAATCTGATTCTGGCCATACCAGACGCCAAATGACGTAAATCTAGTATTCATACGCCAGATTGTGACACAAGAACAGATAACCCATATAACCGAATACAACATCGACCAATCAGGGTTCTGTACCTTAGCCTAAGAATCATTGATTCTCAAATAAATACTTTTCATCAGACAAATAGTTATATTTTACATTTGTATGCCTACCAACAGTAATCTGTGCGTCACAGACTACCACGCAAAAGAATCTGTGCGCAACAATGGCCTAAGAGGAACAGCCTACAAGGTCTTTAATAAACTTCCGGCAGGGGAGCAAGATGACTATGAGGTATTCAAAAAAGCTCTCTTAGTGAGATATGAGCTTCATTCAGACGCTTTTCGGGAAAAGTTTAGAGTCTCTGAGAAAGAGTATTGAGAGCCATTCTCTCAGTTTGCGGCCCGTACTGAAGATTACCTGTTGAAGTGGTGTTCACTTGGAAATTTCACCGAGGACTATGATGGTTTGAAAGAAATGATTATAGTAGAACAACTGAAGTAGTCTATGTCAACGGAAATGCGTAGTTTTCTCTGCGAGAACGTCGCTGACCAGATAGACACCATTATTACACTGGTAGCGCGTTTTCAAAGAGCGCTTGTGGAATCCCAAGAAGTTCACATAACATGCGCTGAAAAAACGAGCTCGCTCACAACCAGACCAACAAATCATAGGACCACACACCTCACATAAACATCACGATAAACAGGATCACCACAGTAAAAACTACCAGAAAATTCTGCGCAACACCAGAGACAGGAAGATGAATGGTGCAGGTACTGTCGTGTGAATAATCACAACACGAATGAGTGCAAGCGCTGACGTCCGCCTCAACATTTTTCAAGTCTCAAGACTAAATCTTCACTCAGGAAGGAGGATAATTCGTCTACTGGAAATCCCTCTTGTCCTCCCGTTATCGAATCAGTCCTCGTAAACGGACAATTAGTGGAATTGCTTTATTACCCACCAAAACGTACCACTTTATTGCTGGGTTGACCGAAGCATGACGCTGCCAGCTTTCAAATCCAGGAACTTTGCTTCGAGAAGCAAGGGCCCTAACTACTGTTCAACGTTTGTCCCAATATCAGACTTTATTTATCAAAGAGCCAGAGACAAAATGACGGTTTCCATTTCAAACGCTAATGTCTACGGTATTGTTCATGGCTTTCATATTAGTTTCAACACTTGTTTTTATGTTAGATTTGTTCCCCTTATTCTCTGCCTTTCATCGGTCCTGTAACAGACTGTCAACTTCTACCAAACTAATGGTTTATTTGTTTTACTTTCTTCCTCTATTTTGCTTTCCTGCTTTTTATGCCCATTGAAGATTTTGCTGGTTGACTAGTTGAAGCTTTTGTTCCTGTAAATCCATAAAAGAGCTCATTACGTTTTGTGTTGCCATTGTTATGCAATTTAACTGTGGTTAACAGTCATGATTCGTTCAATGAGTACCCCTTGCAAGCAGATGCAACCCGTTCTGAATGAAGAAGCTGTGAGATTACAGTCCCGGCCATACAAAGCAGTCTCTAACAATGATATTTAGTGCTGCAAGTTGCACTGCTGACAGATTCTGCAAACAAGGGACTTGCATTCGATGCAGTACTCAGGGTATCTCTCAATAGCCAAGACCAGATGACAGAAGAGAGTGTCGACATCCAACGTCCATCAAAGGACGCAGCTTCTATGACACTGCCTATTGCATGTATCAGAGTAGAATATCATTACGCGACATGAGAAATTTGCGCAGCCATACTGGAAGAACCAATCTACTTTCTAATATTGGGATGTAGGTAGGTGTTTCTTGGAGAGAATGCTCAACCACTAGTCATGGTGGCCGTACAGACTTAGAGACAGTCAAAAATTGACAAGGAGCAGGAACCTCCTACCCATATCCTCCCAGAGGAATTGAAGAGGACTCAAAAGGAACATTTCTCCCAAGCGCCCTGTTTTAAAAAATTTTCTAGGACACACGTTGATTTATTGCCCCAAAAGATGATGGTATCGCACTTTCAAATCTAAAATCTAACTGTTGAGAAGACAATGCCAGTTGTCAAAATTTTACCGTGAGCGACTAAAAGAAAAAAAAGGTCAACACCTGATACTGATGACTAAGGAAGGTTGGCAATGAATCTGGCTACCACACCTTAAGAAACTTTAAGCACAAAAAAACTTCAGCAAAAATGAATGTGTCAACCAAAGTAAATAACTTAAATTCTACCCGGTTATTTGAAATTCTACCCGGTTATTTGAAATTCTACCCGGTTATTTGAAATTTTACCCGGTTGTTTGAAATTCTACCTGGTTATTTTAAATTGTACTCGGTTTTTTTAAATTCCACCCGGTTATTTTAAATTCTACCCTGTTATTTGTGACGCAATAAGATTCTGGTCCTGTATTAATGAGTCTGAGTGGCCGATTGACAGAGTGGTTAGAGCACTGGTCTCTCGCGCGCCACAAAGGTGTCAAGTTCGATTCACGAATACAGTCCAGTCTTATTCTTCTTTGATCCATAGCCGCCGACCGTCAGTCAGTGGCATCACACCTGGTGGCTTCTTGTAGGGCAGCAACAAATTGACTCCACTTTGTTCGGTCGACGGCCATCCTTCGTACAGTGCCCCAACTCTGGTTCATTCTTTGCATCTCGGCTTCCACAGTTCTCCGCCAGGTTGTTTTTGGTCGGCCTCTCTTTCGCTTTCCTTTGGGGGTCCATAGCATAACTGTTCTTGTAATGGTATCAGGGTCCCTTCTGAGGACGTGGCCAACCCAACTCCAGCGTCTGCCAGCTATGATCGTGTGCATGTCCTCCTGGTTACACCGAATAATCAGTTCTTGGTTGCTGATGGTATTCAGCCAAAAGGTTTGGAGAATTTTCCTTAGGCAGTTGTGTGGAAGGAGAACAGTTTCGACATTTCCAGCCTACACAGCTGTAAATAGCTTCCTGCCTTTGCTCTTGAGTTATGGAAGGAAAAGACCCCGAGGAAGGGAACTGATCACCCCCACATCTAGATTACAGCAGTATTTGCCTATGGGCCTAACGTTACCTATTAAGGAGGCTCGTGACGCAGCAAAGCAACAGCCGCAAGCAATCTAGGCTGTTGTCTCGCCTTTTCCATGTGACAACGAAGAAGGTACATAATTTTATAAATGGGTGTTTAGAAGGATTAAAATGGTATGACAAGGTCACCAATGGAGAATTGAGATAAGGATCAGACAATAACCAGTGGAATATGGAGATGAGTCTCATGAGAAAAAGACAAAATGGCGATGGATTGAGGAAACCTGTTGATAGCATTATGGGACAGTTCTTGTTCTGGAATCCCCAAGGTAACAGAGCTAGAGGGTGTCATAGAACGTCTGGGCATGCTCTTTTGTGTGATCTCTCACACCTTCAGCCCTTAGGCAGTATCATTTCTTTTTCTTCATTTTTCTCTTTCTCCCATTCAACCGCTTTTATGTTGCATAGTTTTTGCCGTTTCATTCATTTGTGCTCCCAATGTTGGATTAGTAGGGTGAAGTATCTAACTCTCCACTCCCCTACGGAAGTATATGCTTTGGGACTATCTTTATCTCGTACATTTTGCTTCGAGCCGATCCCAGACTTGTTTACGTTCCGCCAGGTTAGTTACACCGATCATCTCTTGAGTCGCCTGCCCGCCTTTTTAGAAGAGTCACTCTCTATTGACACAAACTGGTCGGGAACGATAGCCACAAAGGAAGCCAATATTGTCTGTCTGGGAAAGCCGTCTGATAATGAGATAATGGCTTTTGCAGTGCCCATCCCTGGGTAATTTTAGCAGATAATCTGTCTGGCGAGGCAATATTAGCAGGACAGTATCTGGACAGGTAATCAGTGCACAGATTTGCATTGTGAAGTTTCACGAGATGCGGACGGAAATATTACGTCTTATTATAAAGAGGTCACGCGTTGGGATATTAAATGCGGGAGAGATTATGAATTAAAACACCCCAACCCAACCAGTGCTAAAGAGCTTAACATTGGTTTGAAGTGAGCGCCGGGATATACATTGAATTTCATTGGAACACTCGGCGGAAAGACAATCTGTGATTTTAACTGAGAAGTGGGAAATATAATCTAGCAAACTCAGAGACACAGAACAGACAGCTTCGCAACTTCAAACGAGCAACTCCCAAAAAAGCCAGAAAGAGAAGGATCGGACCTAGAATTCCATACTTATAAGTGACAGATCGAAGTATTTGGGAAATTTAAAACCTTAAAAAGTAAGCCTGCCTTTACAAATACAGAGATTGAACAACTTAAGGGACCAGTACTTTAAATATCAAGACTGGAACCCTAGGGAATTGGATCACCCGTCATAAGAGAAACTTTCCCAGACCACGTGTTTCGCAGATTCACCCGTCATACAAGGGATTCCAAATTTCCAGACCAAGTGGTTCGAGAGCATATACCCTAAATTGCTCGTGTCCATCTTAACCTGCGCGAGGAGATTGTGTATTCCCAAAACTTTGGGGTAAGTGTAACAATTATTTTACAGATGTAAATTTAATTTGTTTTCTTGCTAAGTGGTTATATATATGAGGCTGGCAACCTCAACATACGAAACTTGTATATTCGTAAACCACTACAGCAAGAGCTGGTGATTTCTTCTAGTTAGTCGTGCGGAAAACCGACAACAGAGGTGACAGAAAACCACGGCGACAGGACTCACCTAGAGTTACGTTTTCTTGTAAAAAAGGTGAAAGCAACGGCCTTTAATAAATTCTCACCTACGTCTCCGTGACGAAAACTTGTATTTACAGCAAAATTCACCAATTCCTCCTTATTTTAACTGTTAAAGACTAATTCCTTATTAAATTTGTAACGTGTTGTTTTAAAACAAAACAATAATAGCCGATTCAGTTTTTATATGTATGAAAGCGAACGCTTGAGTAAGATTCTTTGAAACATACATCTATATATACATAGATATATTTACATCTCTACAGCCATTACTTAAAAGAGGAATTTCGTTGGATTACACCAACCGGGGGCTTGAACGGGCTAAAAACGATTGCTTAAATCCTTCACAAAAGGCGTCGGACAGATATAAGTTAACCATTGCTCAGTCCTATGCCGCATGGTTCTTGACTTCTGAGTTATCTTGTGAAGACTCCCTTCGGATAGAAGCGCCATTACACTTCTATCTAATCTCTGCCAAGAGTAATCTTGTGCGAAGGTAAACATCTTTGACGACCCAGTTTGGATACTCTTGAGTTTTGGCCACTGTTGGACCACTACTGCAAAGCTGGGAAGGCAATCCGGGAGAGAGGGAGTCGGAACAACAAACGGAATTTTTTTTTGTTTGTTTTTTTCGTTTTGGCGAGGCGCGTCCCTTTCAACCAAGTCGGTTTTATTAGGGCGCATGTCCAAATATACCAACGGGCTATCACCCGTTTGCCAGTCACTTCGATTACGGAAACAACAGCAAATGGATTGATTTGCCGTTGCCCTAAAGACGCCAATAGGCGTGATGGGAAACAATGGCAAAGAAAACCTATCTGCTGTTGCCCTAAGACGCCACTAGGCGTAATGGCCACTGACTGCTTTGACGGTCGGTGGCTAAGGACGGAAGAAGAAGAATGTCCAAATATAAAAAAAAGACCTTTAGGTCTGATAATTATAAGTACACACGGAAAAGGGAACAGGATACAAACATGAAAGGAATAAAGACGACATGAAAAGATCTTGAACAGGTGTGGCTAGGACAGGTAGGTTTGAGGTATATTTGTTGGAAGTTGTACTAATTAATTAGCTGATTAGTAATAAATGAACCCTTATTTATTATATTATCAACTTTGTTTGTTTTGAATAGGTTTCTAGGGATGTCTTAATACGTTGCTGTTGATACTGGTTCTGCTTTTTAAAAATGTTATTACGAGCAAGTTTGTTTTTTTAACAACATTTTGCCTTGTTTTGGCGCCGCGTTTAACCTAGGCACAGTGTCCGTCGGTTATATCAGGGCGCATGTCCAAATAAAAAGAAAATACCTTTTGGTCTGCTCTATTGTGTATCATTACGAGCAAGTATAACCATGAAAACATTGACGAAAGAAGAATTAAGCCAACATCTTACATGTTAGCATTTTCATCACATTCAGAAGACCGGCAAGTAAAGAGTAGGTAAAAGCACTGTAATTTGACTAATTATTTAGCATCACTTAAATTACTTTTTTTAAATGTACGGTTTTCTTTCATTTTTGTATCCTTGATAATCTATATCACGAAAACTTACTTTAACAATGTATTGATTTCTTCTTTTTTGGGAGCTACATAAAACAATCTATGAGTAAAGACTGTTTTTTGTAGGTACACCTCAGTAATCAAACGATTTTCCCTTTGCTTTGTTCATAGTCTTGGCAAAAGGTAAAATGACAGGAAATTGACAAAGTCTCAAGATGACAGGATAGCTGGTATCGCTTAACTCGAAATTGATGCGTGGAATGAAAACTCGTCCACCTTAATTAAACAAGGAAAAAAAAAGAAAAGAAAGAAAATATATTTGGTGGCTCTTTTATTATGAAATTAAATTATTACTGGTCTTTGCAGGGATGATTCTAATGGGTCCAACAGAGCTCTCATTCATAGCACAGTGCAATGCGCACCGTTTTCGTATTTTCACAAAAAGCTGGTGCAAATGTTTCTGGCTCACTGACCAATGCACCACAAACAGATTTAAAGGAATGCACGTTCTTTTAATGGGTGTTCAAGATAACTTTCACTCAAAGCATAGTACCATGTGCGCCGCTTCCTATTTTCCAAAAAAGAAGGTGTGATTGGTTCATTTAAAAGGTTTGGCATGTCGAAGATGGATATTTATTAACTATGAAAACATTTCCGAATCAAAGGCAATCTTTCACTCAAAGCATAGTACCATGTGCGCCGCTTCCTATTTTCCAAAAAAGAAGGTGTGATTGGTTCATTTAAAAGGTTTGCCATGTCGAAGATGGATATTTATTAACTATGAAAACATTTCCGAATCAAAGGCAATCTGTACAAAATAAAATGTTTATTGTTATATGGACTCCGGTGAAGATGAAGTGAAAGATAACTGAAATATTGCTTAGAACTGGAAACGAATATTTTAAGCTTATAATGCTTACACTAAAATAATAATTATTATTATTAATGTTAGTATCATTATTATTATTATTATTATTATTATTATTATTAAGAAAAATACGGAAAAAGAACGACAAAATTCGAAAAGAAGAAAAGCGAAGAAGATAATAAGAACTGGAAAAGAAGAGAGAGAGAAAGACAAAACATCAGAAGAATAAGTTAATTGTTCTCTGCTTTTTAACTCAAACATTATCCCAACATGAAAGTAAGGTAACAACCAAAATAGCCTCGAGACCTGTCGGTAGAACACCCCCCACTTACACCAGTAATGATCAAAGGCATAACGACCAATACATCATTAGCGGCAATCTGTCGACATTCGGACATTTGGTGTAACGGTGGCTTTACGTGCGAAACAAGACAATTGCGCAACGAACAACCGAAAACAGCAACTACATCCGTGAAACTTGAGATGGCGGACAGTTCAAAGGACGGTAACAAAAGACAGGAATCAAGACTGGTGATGACAAACTCAGTGCTGAGAACAACAATGAATTTCAAGAAGTTAACTCAGTCATACTGCTGACTTCGATGTCTTGCTTTGTGGCTTGTTCTGACCTAGGTATAACGGTGCTATTTGTGACCTGGTAGCTGTGAAGTTTTGAAAGATGCGTCGTTCATTTGTCACAATAAGGTAAAGGTAAAGATAGTCCCATAGCCCTTACTGCCGCAGTGTTGTGAAGTGTTAGAAAAGACGCGTTTATCCTTTTTGTGCCATGGACACCTTTTATTGTCAGATGAAGGCAATGGAACATTGTGATTGTCCAGTGAATGTTATTTATCCCCCTCTATAAAAAACAATATTCATAAAAGCTAATTTAAAATGTTACATTTTAAATTTTAGGTTATGTACACGGACCGCCTAGATTCCATTCATGGACCCCCAAAGAGTGCCTGGACCATAGCTTAAGAAACCCTGTGTTAGAGGATTCAGTATACTAGGTCCAGCTATTTTATGAGGTGCTGGTTTTTTTTTGGTTCGTGTTTCTGCCTTCTGATGGCGAGTTCCTTTCAACCTATTTGGTTTACAATCCCAAAAAAAGTCAACTCTGTTGACTGCTACCCCGATCAGCATTGATAGATACTAAGTCCTGAAAAGGATCAACATTATCTATCTGCTAGCATAAAGCCCTAAAAGGAGCCTTTGCCATCGCTTATTCAAGTTAAGAGTCGGGTACCAATTTATTGCTGGGTTGACCGATGCATGACGCTGCCAGCTTTCAAATCCAATAACTTTGCTTCGAGAAACAAGGGCCCTAACTACTGTTCAACGTTTGTCCCAATATCAGACTTTATTTATCAAAGAACCAGAGACAAAATGACGGTTTCCATTTCAAACGCTAATGTCTGTGGTATTGTTCATGGCTTTCATATTAGTTTCAACACTTGTTTTTATGCTAGATTTGTTCCCCTTATTCTCTGCCTTTCATCGGTCCTGTAAAGACTGTCAACTTCTACCAAACTAATGGTTTATTTGTTTTACTTTCTTCCTCTATTCTGCTTTCCTGCTTGTTATGCCCATTGAAGATTTTGCTGGTTGACTCGTTGGAGCTTTTGTTCCTGTAATTCCATAAAAGAGCTCGTTACGTTTTGTGTTGCCATTGTTATGCAGTTTGACTGCGGTTAACAGTCACAAGACGTTCAATGAGTTGCAAGCAGATGCAACCTGTCCTGAATGAAGAAGTTGTGAGATTACAGTCCCGGCCCCACAAAGCAGTCTCTAACAGTGTTGTTTAGTGCTGCAAGTTTCACTGCTGACAGATTCTGCAAATACAGAATAGTTTTGCTTTGTCAGATAAACTTTACACTAAACGTTTATTGTTGCTTTGGCCTTTCTTTCATTCTCACCTGACTTTTGAATACTACCTGCGGCTGGTTGTCTTGGACGGAAACCGTTTCAACATTTGTCATTTCAAAGTGGTGGACCACAACAAAGAAGGTGAAACAGGGAACACACCCTTCTGCGACTCATAATTCAACGTCTAGAGTTCTATAAATGGCTGCTCTCGGTCTGTTCTGGCATGAACAGGGTCAAGAGATTGATTTAATATCAAGATTGATACAATATCATTTTCATTGACTGAAGTAAGGAAAAATAGCGAAGTAATTTCATGTTTCGGAGCTTGAAACACAAAACAAGAGAACGCCGGATACAGCACATTAAAAGGGAGCCTCCTGCTGTAGACGCAGTTTTGAAAAGTTGTATTCTTGGTGACTTGGCACACGACCCAACAGGAGGTTCGCGACAGTTCCACGTGACAAATGAGCAGCGATTTACCGCTTTGCTGCGCTCTTTCTGATAACATGGTGTCCCGCCATTATAATGGGGCCAAATAGGCGAGGTGAAGGTGTGCACTTGGTCATCCATCAGAATAAAATGACCAAATGTTTTCTCCCTTGTCTAGGTATTTGGTCAGTTCACATACCTTGACACCCGAACGTTTTACCATGGCAGCATTTCTATGGGATTTTCAAAATTTGTTTTCTAAAACTATTTCCCAGATTTACAGGCACACTTCCGTGAGTCAAGTCTGAATTCTACTAAAAACAAAATCGAGATAGTAACTGCTTTTCTTAAATAAATATTAATACTTTACATAAAAGAATTCACACAAGCCTGTGTGTGTGCGTGTTGACTGGTACTGCACTCAAGATGACCTGGTATAAAGGTCACATACATAAAAGTGAGTATGTTAATGGACAGACGCACAAGAGCAAACTTTAATTGTCTTGGTGAAATACTTTCAGCAGCATATACTTTAAACTTGGACAACAGGCTAGATATAACCGCAGCTAATGAAATTTTTAAAGAAAGAAACTCTAATTTGAACATCTTCCCATGATAGCTCCGTAAAGACGAAAAACTTTAAGTCTGGCATATTTTGGTTGGCCTATTCTCCAGTTTTGCTGTTTTTGTGTTTCATCAAAGAGATCTTGTAAATCTGACTAACTTCTTACTGACAAGTAACAGTCACTGTAACAAATATTTCAAGGAAAGAACGAAACAAAATTACAACAAGATCGATATAAGTAAATAGAGGTTTACATGATTGACAAATTATTTGCTTAGGGTTATCACGGCCAGCGGGCCTTATCGATACAAGTAGATAGACATAAAATTATATATATATATATATATATATATATATATATATATATATATATATATATATATATATATATATATATATATATATATATATATATATATATATATATAATCATAAGAGAGATTTTCAAAAAAGCCAGATATAAGAAGATAATGCAACATGACATACGTAAGATAAAAAAGAATTTATTGAATATAAGAAGTTATATATAACATATATATATAAATATGCATATATATATATATATATATATAATATATATATATATATATATATATATATATATAATCAGATGGGAAGCTGTCCTGCAGAAGCATGTGGTGAAGTCCGACTTTGGGAACCAGAGAAAGAGGACACCTTGGTGGACAGAGGAAGTCAAAGAGAAAATTTCCTTTAGAGAGAAGAAAATGGCATGGAAACAATACTTTAGGAGCTAAAAACACAACAGGACAAATGGAGAAATATAGAGAATATGTGACACTCAGAACAGAAGCAAAGAACAAAGTGCTAGCAGCAAAACAGAAGTCCTGGGAAGAATTTGGAGAAAAGCTAGAAAAAGATGCACAAGAAAACCAGAAATTGTTCTATAAGACCCTAAGAACATGAGGAAGGAAAAACAATGCCCTCTCAAATTTATAAAGGACAAGCAAGGCAAATTGCTTACTGCCCCGAAGGAAGTAATGGAAAGATGGAAAGAATATTTCTCAGAACTACTTGATGGTGAGCAAGGTCATGAACATCAGCAATGATAGACTAGCACACTAGCATGGTGAGAAGTTACAGGAAAAACCAATGGTGATGATGAAGATGGACATAAGCCCCTCGGCCCATGGAAGAACGCTGAAGGCAGCACTGGAGAAATTCAAGATGGGCAAAAGGCAGCAGGGCATGATGGTTTAACACCAGAAATGGTTAAGTACATGGAGAAGCATCAGGCGACCTGTGTTACTCTTAAGGGTCTTACAGGCAGCATGGTGCAACAAGACCATACCAAAGGAATTGGGAGCAATCGCCATCATTCATAACACCAATTTTCATTTTAAAAGGGTGACAATCGACAGTGTTGAAAACCATAGTGTCCTGGCAAATCCCTTTTCAGTGAAGTTGTCCCTGTTTATTTCGCTTAAAAAATCTACTCTAGAATCCTAGAGTAGAGACTCCGACGCCTAGCTGAGCCACAATTGGATGAGGTCCAGTGCGGATTCCGAGCAAACCGAAGTACTCAAGACCTAATCTTCACACTCAGACAGCTGAGTGGCAAAATGGAATTATAAGATTGTGAGATCCATCTTTGTTTCATTAGTTCTGGAAAAAGGCGTTTGACAGTGAGATCCGGTCCCTTGGAAGCAAAATTTGGGACTGTTTGCAATAGAATATTCTGGAAATTCATGCTATACAGAGCTTCTACAAGTCTTGCAGAAGAAATATGTGGAGGACAGACAGTCAAACCATTATAAGTGAGAAGCAAACTTTGGACCTGTCTTGGGCAAGGTTAAAGACAATATCCGAGCACCTCCTAGATTCATCACCTTACCTCTTCATAGCTCCTTATGGACGATGTCATGCAGAATGAAAGGTTGATTAAGGAGTGACAGCAAACCTCTAAGTCAGAAGTAGTGGTTACTGGATGAGACAGGTCGGTCTATGTGGTTAGACAAGCATTTGCTGATGATGTTAACCTGATTGCTACCTCAAGAGTACCCATCTCAATCCAACCTGCACGTATGGAAGAAGAGCTCCTTATGGATGGTCGATGTCTCTAAAACAAAAATGTAAGGGTGATATCACAAGAAGAAAGTAAGATATCAGATGGTGGGTAGCTGGAGGAGAACAGGTCCTGGATATTTCAGACTTTAAATGGCATTTCTGATGGGATGGTTGCCCTGATTATACTTCCTAAATCAGAGGCACTCATTTATGATCTCCTAAATAATCTCAACCTGCTATTATAGACCGAAAGTGGACTAAGTGGCAAAGAGCTTGGAGAGAAAGTCGATAGGGATGGACAGCTGGCATACTTTTTCTAAAACCTAAAATCCATGGTGATATCACGAGAAGCAAGAGAGAGGGTCACATCAGTGAATTGAAGATGCTGGGAGAACCGGTCCTGAACTATGTCCGATCTTGACAGTATGTAAATATAGCGGAGTCGGATGGGCTAGTTACTACAACCATATAAAAGCCAGATGGAGTAACATCAGAACTTGAAAATGGTATCTGAGGAGGTGGACACTCGAAAAGAAGAGACATGGTACGGTGGATACTCAAGGATTCAGGACCATAAAACGTCGATGATAGGATTCCTCATGCAAGGAGAGATGATGCAAGTACAGGGAAACAAAGTGAGACAAGGATCCAGAAGATGGGCTAGTATATAACGCTCCACCTATATTAGATATATTATATGACCATACGAGGGATGCGAGGTCATGGGCAGGTATGGGATAACAACCGCATAGTAAATAGCCAGATTCCAAACCTCGAGGAAATCAGGTATCTTGAGGAAGGTGGTTATGTTAAGTTAAGTTTATCACATGGTAACGCAACCAGACGATACGTCAAGGCCTAAAATGCCAACCCTACAGACCCAAGGAGAACACGGTCCCAACTAAGATGGTTTGATTTCCAATCATGGCATGTTCTGTTTGATGGCAAAGATGCTTTAGGATACACCTCACGTACTCCATGATTTGGGACATTGACAAGTTAGGAACAAAGAGCCAAGGATAGAGACCCCGATGGACGACCCAGAGTCCGCATAGTAATTACGGAGAAAAACAATATGTGGAGAAATCTTTTGAAGGACCGAGGACTCGTTGTGGAACGATATGCCAAGGAGTTATTCCTTAGACTGGCGATTAGCGGCTAAATAGTGTCTACTGCGACTCTCTTCCAAATCTTACACTGTGAATCACTGAACCCCCCCCCCCCCCCCCCCCCCCCCGAAGTTTTTCAGAACGATTTTTCTAAGTAATAGTAAAAGTACTTATAAACGGTGGAGAAGAGATTTTCAGTAGGTTCAAGAAAAGTATAACAGAAGTATCGCTAGATTTTTCCCACTAGCTCGTTGTCGCAATTTAACTCTCTGTCGTCTCATTATGCCTGCGCATGCTTCGTTGACAAGGTCGTAAATAGCAAAATTGATAGTAGATAGAAATGGATCGCCTACCAGAAGGTGAGTGTTAGACTCATTTTATGAACCCTGGTAAGTAGGACAGATGTTTCCAATGACTACGGTAAAGTCTTTGTCCGCAAACTTACACATGACAATGGAGTCCCATTAAAGAAAAACAAATCTTACAAGCATGAATAGTGAGATGCAGGATTATCGCGAGGACTGGCAATGGAAAAGTGAGTTCATGTTAAATTTCTCCTGTGAAACGTGTTGGGTAAACATAATCAGAACTCTTGTTAATCTACTTTACAAACAAATTGAAACTTTGAACTAGTGAAGTCGCCTACTTTCCAAAATGTCGCCCAAGTCTCCTATCTTGGAGTTTTGACCACTTTCTTTGTCCTCTACTAGCTAAGGTTTAAGTTAATTTTGAAAAAAAAGTCGGTCAAAACGACTACTCCGCCCTCTTTGTCCCAGGTATACTGTGACGCCCAAGCTGTGAAATAAGACTGTAAAAATCTCTAGCACCTGTCATGAGATGTGAGGTTTGCGATAGGCGGAGGCGGCACAGAGCTCACACCAAACAAATTGTCTTTTAACAGTGTTGCTAAAAACATTTTTGGCAAAGGTGGACACAGAAGTCGCTCCGCTCTGAAGTTCAAAACTGATTTAGATTTGTGAAAAAGATGTATAAAAACAGTTCTTGGTTCTCCGCCGACCTTGCCTGGTACTTAAACTAAGTTAGCCATGAGCTCTGTTGTTAACCAACTTTTTTTGTCCAACTGGCAGCCGGACGCGTGACCAGTTCTTTCCCTGCTCGCCAATTTGACGGTTCGGTCCTTATAGGTGGATTTGGTCAAATTGTGTCAGGGATCTTATTCTGGGTGCAACCTTTTGCCTGAAAGCGTTGCAATGCCGTCATCTTGCTCCTCCATTGCCTCGACCTAAGGTTCTCCAACTGGTCAAGGTGCAAACGAGGTGGATGAATGTGGCACCTAGCCTCTGCCCATGACAAAGCGCGCATTGTGCTCGATAAAAAGCTAGGATCCTCCTAATTTTACTTTGGACACCAGGACTGGAAAATAAAAAGCGGAGCCTGCGTGACTTTGAATTTCTGGACGCTTACTCACATCGAAGCGGGAAGTTAGATTCCCATATTAATATTCTTTAAAAACCTAGTCTCAGGTCCAATCTGACGGAATGTCCTCTTGGATGGTTTTAACCCGTTGACGCAACTTCTGAACGCTAATACTGTCACAATCTATTCCACATTATGGCGACATGGAGAGAGGAGTGACTCAGAGCATCTGGAAGCGAAAGCTTTGTCGATGGTTTTTTTGAATTTGTTGAAATATGAAAGTGCGGAAGATTGACGAAGTCTGTATAACTGAGAAGCATCACTTGAGCATAATGAAGAAGTGTACTGGTGGTGAAGTCCGAAGGGAGAAGAGACTGTCCATTTGCAGATAGGAGACGCTCCATATGAACAGGGGTAAATAGAAGTGTTGAGTAGTATGCGAAGTCAAAGCAGGAGTAGCGGATTTTTGAGTTGAAGAGAGGCCTAGTGATCCCAAATTAAGTCCGAAGAAACGCATAGTGACTCTTAGCAAAATTGTAAACTCCAATATCAGTGGAATAAATGACACAATATACCGCTTGGAGAGTCTTTCTATCTGCTTGAAATAAATGAAACAGGGTGATTGAAAAGCTTTATTACTTGTATAATTTTATTTTTTTTGAATTTTTTATTTTACATCAATGCTACAGAAAAGTACAATAATTATAGGTAGTATGGCTTTTTTGTATTTTTTTTGTTGAATTTTTTTTTTTTCTTGAAGCGTATTTAAAATAATGCAGGTTATGCGACAAATAAAGATCCTTGTTGTAACATGACAAGGGTCCACTAATGCTCACTGTGAATGATTTTTGAATCTTTTATGAAATTAGTGAGCAGTGAAACAGCCAGCAAGTTGATGGACGCTGTACAATTTTTGTAAATGTGTTATGGCAGTATACAGAAAATCTTTAGGGCATGGTTGAGAAAAGTAGGCGGAATTATTTATACATGTAATACAATATTACCAAGACTTATAGATTTGTTGTAGATGTTCTTATTAAGACATGATCTGTGAACTGAATCTCGTAAGCATTGCAGAAATTTGTTGCATCAGGATCTTGCCAGCGGAAAGGAACTGATGATTTCTTTTTGTAAAGTCTCTCGTCCTCACTCTCATAAATCTTAGGCTTGTCACGAGCTTTACTGTAGTATATCAGAATTTGAATTCAGATTTACAAATTTCCTCATTTAGCTGGTCATTGCTAATCTTCGTCGATCATTCAGAAAATTTACGAATGGTTTTAGATAGAAAGAGTCCTTACTGTATCAGACGCGTGGCTTGTAAAGTGTTCAGAGTAGAATCCTGACAGGGAGCATTTTGAAAGTTAGGGGAATACCATAACAAGTTGAGCTATCTTTAACACAGGTGTAACCCATTGTAAAGCTTTTTGCGACCTCAAAACCTGTTTGAGTAAATATTGAGGCCCACTACAGAAGAATCCCCAACACCCAAAGTCTCCTGATCAAAATCACCACACATACATATACCTGCATACATAAATGCTTATTGGAGTAACCCTTTAGGCACGGGACAGGGGTAGGCTCAAAGGGAGGAAAGTCGGAGTGGATGACAAACCTTACAAATGAAAGTAGATCAGTGAGCCAACTCAGTTCCTGAGACCCTCGTGCAGTTCACAATACGGTATTTTAATAGTTTAAGCTCGAGGATGTTGTTTGACGAAGCCGGGTTGACTATTTGGAACGTAATTTTGATTCCCTGAGGGGAACCGACATTTTAAACCCGGGTTACAAAAAACTGGAGAAAACTGTGGTAAGTTCGTAGGAGTTGCACGAATAATATGCCTTTTCGCATACCCAGGTCAGCATCTCAGAAGTTTTCATTGGCCTAGTTGGAAAAATATCCGTCCCAGTTCTTTTGATCCTGGGACCCACGCGTCTTCGAACCACTCGGGGCTGGGACAGAGTATTATTTCCGACTTTGAACCATAGTATAAAAAGACCATACGAGGTGCATAGCCAAGGAATCGGGTAGCCCAGCCATAATTTTATAGTACCCATGTAACTGTAAAGAGTGCGCAACTAAAAAACCCTCCACTGGGATCTTACCGGTATAGGAGCAAACGAACTAGTCGATGGGTTGACGACCCCTGCTCGTACAGAAACCAGGAACAGAGTATACGTTTTCAGTTTTATGAAAGTATAAACCAACTGTGCTAATTCTTCTAGTTAACAGGGTTTTTCTCTCTCCCGTTTTAGCGAAAAACTTAAGTGGAGCAAGAATGTATTTTTTCAAATTTTATTAAATAACCGTGTTGGCACCAAGACCACGTATTTCTGTGTGTAAACACAGGGATAACACTGTATATCAGACAGGTTAACGATTTGCTAGTGTCAAGCACCGCGAAGCCACTCCCAACTGTCTTTTTATGCCTACTGTTGTGGAACCCTCCTATGTTCTCCAACAGGTATTTCAGGTTGAGAGAACCGCCTGCTAAAAAGGACCGAACAGACCAAGCACAGGTTTTATCCTGGAAGTCTAATGACGATCCCCGGTTTGGCCGTGCTAATTCTTCTAAAGCCGCTACAGGATTGTCAACGTAGCAGGTCCGCAGAAACTACAGGTCAACGCTACCCCTTTGGAGACATGCCCCTGGCGAATATTTTGTCAACAAATGGATAACACTCTGCGAACCGTACCTGTTGTATGGGGAATTCTAACATAATAGATTGTTGTGGGGAACATTCCCAGAAGATCCCACACCATCCCGTTGACCATCCCTTTTGCGGATACAGGCGCGATATCGTTCACCCTGGTACCCGGCGGCAACCTCAGTTCCCCATTCCTAAAGTATCTTGAAAGGATCCCCCAGAATCCTGCTTGCCCAGGGGACCAAATAGTGTCTATGTGGATGTCCCAATTCCACCAGGAAGTTTCCCCGGCCGGCCTCTAGAAGAGATGTTCCTCGGCACCCTTGCTTTTATCGTCAACCTAACATTTCTCGTTACTATGTTCGGAAAGACCAGGAGTCAGATAGGCCTGGAACATCGTTCCCCAGCTCAGTAGATATTGTAACTGGCGGAGCAATTTGAATAGAGGCAATGCCTGGATGGTCTGGGAACACAACAGCAAACCTTGAAGGGAAGGACTTTCGGCACAAACCCTAGGAAAGGGACTCAAATCAAGTCCAGGAAAGAAATTATACCCACCAGGAAAGACAAAGATCTGTGTTGGGCATGGGACAATTCTGCGAGCAACAAACAACAGCTGCAACGTTTGCAGGCCTTGGTCACCGTGAAAAGAATCCTCAGGAAGTAACAGATCTGCCCAAAAGGGCAAAAGAAAAGTTCCTAATGTGGTTGTATGCATAAAGAAGATACGGAGCAAAAGACGCATTGGATAGACTAACATTAGATTGGGCGATCGACAAGCACAACTGGTTGGTAAGCTGACGGAAGGTTTGAGCTTGGAATAGGAAAACCGATTATTGTAAATTTGGGGAAGGCTCTAGTCAAAAGACAAACAGCAGTAGACGAATGCTTTCTGTAGTTAGACAAGGGGTATGCTGGTTGCAGCTGATGACCTGGGAAAGCACCGGTAGAGTTCTTAGAGGAAGCATATTAAACGAGGTCCGAAACAGACTGTGCCATTCCTGTAGGTATGATGGGGATCGCAGGAGATGGTGACAGGCACATGATAAGAACCGATTAGTAGATTATGGTAACTGCTCCCCCTTTACTGGACGAGGTAGCTTCTGGTGATACGTAGAAGCGCCAATTGGTGTTCTGTGCATGATGATAAGCGGAATGAGCAAACTACATTACAGTGAATGGTTTCAGAACCCCGGCTTGAGGTCAGCTGTGGTTTGCGCAATGCATGCAAGGTCTATCCTGGGGCATGTTCACAAGAATTGACGTAAGAGAAAGTGGTCTGACTGTTCTTCAGTTTCACAACAATTCAGATAATGAAGACTAAGGTTGTTGAGCTTGCGCTGAGAACAGAAGTCAGTTTGGTGGAGAAGATAGGAGAAGTGATGCCGAACTGAGATTCTTGTGAGAATAGAGAGAAAACATACACGAAGAGGAGGTAACTCAAAGATTTGACGAAAGATAAAAAAGGAGATGAGCCGAATGGAAAAAAAGACGAAGAAAAGAGAAAGAAGATAAGTGTCGAGAGGTAGTGAAGAGATAGCAGGAGAGAAAGCAAACCACATATGGAGAAGAAAGGAACGAGAGAGGGAAAAAGGACTTTAATACAAAGGAGGAGTCCGAGGGAGGAGAAATGCATGCATGGATTAAGGAGAAAAATAATAAAAGATAAAGAGAGCCAAGTGAGAAGAAAGGAAAAGATCATGATTCGAATACGTAAGGAGAGGGGCTACCAAAAGTTATTATATCATACAGGAACAGCTGTGACGGAAGACCTTAGCGAATCAGATTTTTGCTGGAAAAAGTTAAGGTCAGCTGGAGATCGCAAAGATAAAGGATTGTTAAATAGTCTCGGAGAGCTGTAAGTCCGAAGACGAAATTTGGGTTATAGGGGAGGTTTATCAAAGATAGACGTTGGCGTACGACGAATCCAGGCAGCAAAGGCATCGGGACAACTTTTTTGTGCTTAGGCTGGCGACGAAATCCCCGAAAGGAGACTTATCCCAGCATACGGTAGATTCGTAAATTGAATAAGGCAGAGCAAAACTACTCCACAGTGGAAAGAGAATGTCTTTTGGCATTAGTTCATGGCATTAGACGGCACCATGAATACCTTTACGGAGTGTCATTCACGGTGCAGACGGACCATGCCCCACTGGCGTTTCTCGGGGCTAATAAGGAATTTAATGCGAAAATAATGCGCTGAGCATTGCTGCTAAGCGTATATTCCTTTAAAGTCGAATACATTCCAGGGAAACAAAACGTTGGGGCAGACTTCATGAGTAGGACTTGCACAGAGATGGAGGGGGGGAAGATGAGAGGGAAGAGGACAGACACCCTGAAGCTACGGTTATAGGAAATTAAACTCCATAACGTAGACATGGAGTGCTTCCATATCTTAAAGGGGGAGGCTCTGTCACGTAGGGTTTATATTCATTTAATTTCCTACATCTTCTTCCTATTCTTTCACCCGAATTCTCTCTTTTATTATCTCTGTAATTCCTTTTTCCTGTATATTTTTCATCCATTCGTTTTGCGAATATTATTTTCATATAATTCGCAAACTTTACCTGTTTTCCTTTCTCTAAAACTGAGAATCGCACCTGGGTGGTATTGCGTACATGTCAGTCGAGCTGGTCGGAACGATAGGCGTGAATTTACAGCATTCGCTAGACATTCGTCACCTGAGGTCTCTGGCCTGGGGCGTGAAAATTCACCCGAGGGACATGGAAAGTAGACAGAGAGTCTGCATTTCAGTAAACGCATGAGGTTTTTCGTCAGGAAAAACCCGGCTTAGCGTGAAAATCCACTCCGCACTGCAGACGGTGGTCTGAGATTTGCAACTCATGCAAGCCCTCGGCCACTGATGGCTGTTACGTCACGCGATAAGCGGACGAAGGTGTTATACGGACAGTGGAGACTATTTCGCTTGGCGAAATAAGATTAGGATCCTGTGTCCGATTTTAAAGATATTGGCCAAGTTTGAAACTTTAATTTCATTCTCGCTCATAGACTCACAGTAGATAGGTTGCTCGTAAACAGAATAGCTGTTAGCGAAGATCTCAGTTTGTTTCGGCAATTTGTCGAACTTCTAGACTTCCAGAAATATTTTCAGCATTTTCATTCTTAAGTTGTGCGACTACCTGTAATTCTGTGGTTGAGGTAATTAATATGATAGATATATAGATTTTGTGAGTGTTAAAGTGTTTAATCGCTTAATTCATTTTAATCTATTTCTTTAGCGCAGAAGAGAAATAAAGTGGTAGGCTATTATATTTTCTAGGGAAGCATTCAGTGGAAAGCAGAATAAAATTAAAATTTCTAGCTTATAACGGCAATTGTAGCTATTTATGAATTTAATTTAACCGCTAATACTCAGTCGAGTGTATTTTTCTAAACTAACGTATAAACTCTAGAATCGAGCCTCATGAATGGTGACGGAATACGCACGTGTTCCTAATTCATGAGGATTGCTGATTTTTAAATATAACTTACGTCACGGGAAGTTTAAATGATAAGCAAAGCTCTCTGCTTGCAAGTTTAAATGTAAGTTATAACCAGTACAGATTCTGTTTATTATATTATATGTGTTATTTTTCCTCCACACAGTGAAAGTTTTGGGGTGACCCTAACTTTACCAGCACCTAGTAGTAGTTTCCATACTTGTGAAGAAATAGACAGTCCTTATTTTGAACCACGTGGGTTTCTTAAGTACCACTGGTCTAAACAGTGCATATGCAACCCGAGTTAGCCAGAAATACTATCTCCCAATAACGGGTTTTCAAAGACTGTAATGATAAATACTGGACCTTGGAGCCAGATCTTAATTTCTTCTAGAAAAAAACTCTACGTAATCTTTTCTGCCTGGTGGCGCGACATACTTCAAGTATTAACTAACATTTATGACTATATATATATATATTTGTGGACAAATCTGTGGTGTGACTAAAGTGAATCCTATACTGAGGGAAGGCACCGACCTGACATTCATCATTTCTAGAAACCTACGCTATTGACACTGTGCTCTGCTAACTCCCGCGCCTGGAATAATTGTTAGGTGACTTAATCAGACATTTGAACAAATTTGCACCCCCAAGTAGTCGTTCCCGGAGACTCCGAGTTAAATACGTCTTTTGGAACTGGGGACTTCTTGGCAGAAGACTGCATTTTTTGAGTTTGTGTGAAAATCTAAAATCAGTGTGTTCCAAGAGGCAGCGAGCAAAGTCGTGAGTACATGTATGAGAGGCCATGGCGGAATGAATGAGTGTACGCTGGTTTGAGTGATATTTTCACTATTATATCTTTGACACCCTGTTGCTGTCCTAATTTTTTTTCCAATCTGCATAATTTGTTGCTAAGGCTAGAGTTCTTGTGTTTTTGTCTTAGGTTAAATCAGATTTTTTTTTTCAAACTCTGTGCATATAATTACGAGATAAAACAACGAAAACTCTTAGAATCAAACCCTATGTATCTGTGACTCTGGCGCCATCATCTGTTCTCTTAACGGGGCTGGGCTAAACCTAGAGTTAACACTATAAGGGGGCTATCATCCTTGCAACATTTCCTTGAATTTTTATGACTATGTGTATATGTATTCTCCTTGATGTACTTTCTTTGATGTTGTGAGCCGATTTTTTTTCCTGATATTAAAATCGCTCTTGAACTTAATAATAGTGTTTGGTCAGCTCGTTCTAGATAATATATATATCATTGTTATAGTTTTCCCACGTCTGTGTGTTTACCTGTCGTCACGTGTATGTGCGTGCCTGTGAGTGATAGAAATATACGTAATATGTATATTGGTGTAGTCTGTCTGACGCTGTAACAACTGTTGTAGAAGATAGGTGAGAGAGAGAAGAATTCTTTTCGCTTTCAGAGACAGCCACTATATCAAAATCTATCATCTCACGTGTGTGGAAATTCTATTACCTTTCACTAACTCTCACTGAGTCTATCACCTATTCAAACCTATTCAGAAGGGACCAAACCTAGTCTTAATTCTCCTATCGAAAATCTACGACACCTGGGAAGAATTTGGAGAAAAGCTAGAAAAAGATGCACAAGAAAACCAGAAATTGTTCTATAAGACCCTAAAGAACATGAGGAAGGAAAAACAATGCCCTCTCAAATTTATAAAGGACAAGCAAGGCAAATTGCTTACTGCCCCGAAGGAAGTAATGGAAAGATGGAAAGAATATTTCTCAGAACTCCTTGATGGTGAGCAAGGTCAAACATCAGAAATGATAACCACTAGCACAGAACAGGAAACCAATGGTGATGAAGATGACATAAAGATGGAAGAACTGAAGGCAGCACTGGAGAAAATCAAGATGGGCAAAGCAGCAGGGCATGATGGTATAACACCAGAAATGGTTAAGTACATGGAGCATCAGGCGACCTGTTACTCTTAAGGGTCCTACAGGCAGCATGGTGCAACAAGACCATACCAAAGGATTGGGAGATCGCCATCATAACACCAATTTTCAAAAAGGGTGACAATCGACAGTGTTGAAACCATAGAGGCATATCCCTTCTCAGTGTCCCTGGAAAAATCTACTCTAGAATCCTAGAGCAGAGACTCCGACGCCTAGCTGAGCCACAATTGGATGAGGTCCAGTGCGGATTCCGAGCAAACCGAAGTACTCAAGACCTAATCTTCACACTCAGACAGCTGAGTGAAAAGGCCCTTGAGTATAAGAGTGAGATCCATCTTTGTTTCATAGATCTGGAAAAGGCGTTTGACAGGGTCCCTTGGAGCAAACTTTGGGACTGTTTGGCAAGGAAGAATATTCCAGCACCTCTGATTCATGCTATACAGAGCTTCTACAAGTCTTGCAGAAATTATGCGAGGACAGCAAACCATAAGTCAGAAGAGTTCAGGACCATCACTGGTGTAAGACAAGGTGATATCCTATCACCTTACCTCTTCATACTCCTTATGGACGATGTCATCAAGGCATGTAAGGAGAGAACAAGAAAGTATTCAGTGGGGTACTGGAAGATGAGACAGGTCTATATTTCAGAACTGGCATTTGCTGATGATGTTGCCCTGATTGCTAAATCAGAGGCACATCTCCAATCCAACCTGCAAGTCTGGAAGGAAGAGCTGGAGAAGAGAGGGATGGTCATAAGCAGCTCTAAAACAAAATCCATGGTGATATCACGAGAAGAAAGAAGACATCAGATTAAGCTGGGAGAACCGGTCCTGGAGCAGGTCGACCACCTTAAATACCTCGGAGCTATTATAGACCGAAAGGGAGGCATCAAAGAAGAGTTGGCCACTCGAAAAGCAGCAGCTGGGAGACTTTTTCAGGCCATAAATCGAGGATTCCTCAGCAAGAGAGAGGTTGGTAAGAAAACGAAGATGGCTGTATACCGCTCCACCTATGTCCCAATCTTGACATATGGATGCGAGTCATGGGCAGTGACTACAACCCATAAAACCAGATCCAAACCTCAGAAATGAGGTATCTGAGGAAGGTGGTTGAAGTAATAAGAAGAGACATGGTACGCAACCAGATGATACGTCAAGGCCTAAAATGCCACCCCCTACAGACCCAAGTAGAAAAGTCCCAACTAAGATGGTTTGGCCATGTCTGCAGAATGGAAGAAGATCGGCTACCATGACAAGCATGGGAAACAAAGAGCCAAGGATCCAGACCCCGAGGACGACCCAGAGTCCGCTGGGAGGACAACATTAGACAATCTTTGAAGGACCGAGGACTAGAATGGAACCAGGCCAGGAGGAAGACAGCCGATAGAATAGTCTGGCGCTCTCTCTTCCAAACCTCTACACCTCACGGTAGAAGGGGAACGACTAAGTAAGTAAGTATATCAGATGGACAGATTTCAGTAGGTGTAGAAAAACTACTCATCTAACCACTAGCTCGTTGTCGTCATTATTCCCTCTTCTTCTCGTGAACAATCGTAAATGCCGTCATTAGGGCAAGATGCTGATCGCCTACCAGGATTAGACATTTTATGAACCATAGGAAGCATTTAGAAAGATGTTTCCAATGACTACGGTAAAAAAACTGTGGAGAGATTAAAGAAAAAAAAAAACAACAGAATATCGCAGATTATCGCGAACCTGGCAATGGAAAGTGTCATGGACAATAATCTTACTGTGAAAGGTAACATAATCAGAACAAAGATAGTATGGGGTTACTAAACGGTGTAAGTCATTCTTGAAAATAAAGTCGGTGTTCAAACGACTACTCCACCATCTTTGTCCGCAGGTTTAATGACAATGTCGTCCCAGCTGTGAATAAGAAGAAATCTCGCCATTCAGAAGATGTGAGGTTAGATAGGCGGAGGCGGGACAGAGCAAGTTGATGATTGTCTTGTAAAGTGTTGGCAGTATACACATCTAGGGCACAAGAAGCTCTTAAAGCTGAAGTTCAGACTGATTTAGATTTGGGGAAATGAGTTCATAGTTAAGCTCTTTCCTCCAAGCAACTTTCAGCTCTGTTTTCTACTTTTTTACTCAAAACTGCAGCCGCCTCTTTCCCCTGCTCGCCAAGGTCCCTCTCCAACTGGTCAAGGTGCCTGTCATGAGTTCGGGTTGCCGATGACAAAGCGTGCAAAGCTCACAAAATCCCTAATTGTGTTGGCAAGTTTGAAAAAAAAGGTGGATTTGTGTCGCTCCGCCCATCAAACGATTGGTGAAAAAGAATAAAAACAGACTTGGTTCTCGCGACCTCTGACTTAACCCGTTGACCCTTCTCACCTTTGCCTAACCACATCTTTTGTCCACCTGGCCCCGGAGTGACCAGTCCTTTGTCCCTTGACGCAATTCTGACGGTTGTCCGAATCTCACTGCTGGACATGGAATGAATGCTGGGGCATCCCAAAAAGCTCTCAATGGAACCTCCAAATGAACCTTCAGGACGGAAGTCAAACGAAGCATGCGTGCCCTGCCTCTGACACTAAGTCTTGAAGCGCATGTGACTCCCATTTGCAATAGGAATATCTCGATTTAAAATGACACCAGTATAAAATAAAATAGCGGAAACTAAATTAACTAGATTAACAGAAACTAATCCCAAATTAATATCCGAAGAATAGAACGCGTCGCAGGCTAGCACGAATCTGCAGCGTCGGAATAGAAAGCTGCGTTATGCCGCTTCGGAATGTCAGTCTTCACTTCATAATGATGACATGGTCACGTAGAAGCCCTTGTCTGTGACGCTTTTGTCTTTATGAATTTGTTGACGTTAGTAGCGTAATTGACGAACGCTTGCAAGCGGATCGTTTAATAGGTTTGGTTCACGAAGACTCCCAACATTGAAGACGCATCCAGTGAGTAACATGACACATCCAAGCAGAAATAATGATTTCTTGATTATGAAATTGTGGTGAAACAGCCATTGCCAATTTTATGCATCTGGGATCAATGCGGAACAATATCTTGGACTTCTGAGTACAAAAATCTACAGGTTGTATATGCTTTAGTGTTTGTGTCGCGTGTTATTAAAAAATGCAGATTATGCGACAAAATAAAGACAAGCTCATACTCTAATCTCGCCATTCAGAAGATGTGAGGTTAGATAGACAGAGCAAGTTGATGATTGTCTTGTAAAGTGTTGGCAGTATACACATCTAGGGCATGGCGAGTTTAGGCGTATTATATTAATAAATATTACCAAGCTTAAAATTGTAATGTTCTTATTTTGGTCTGTTGTAAGCATCGTTATTGTTCAGAAAATCTTTCCACAACTGATGATCTTCTCTTGTCCTCACTCTCATAAATATATTGGCTTCACTGAGCAATCAAATGTGAATTCAGTTAGGATTTCCTCATTAGGATCATTGCAATATGGTATTGACAAATTTACGAATGTTTTAATAAGTTACTGAAAGACGCCGCCAGAGTGAATCCACATAAAGTTAGGGGACTACCATACAAGTTGAATAACCTTTAACACAGGGGTAGGCAACCCAGGAGCTTTTGCGACCTACTTTAGAAATATTGAGCCCACTACAGATCCACACCCCCTCCTCCACACACACATATATATATACATATGCTTATATGAGTAATGTTAAGCGGGGGGGAGGAGGAGGAAAGTGGGGATGACAAACCTTACAAAGAAAAGATCACGTTCCTGTCTCGTGCAGTTCACGAATATATTTTAATAGTCAGCTCGAGAGTTTTCATTGGGAAAGTGGAAAACGTATCTTTGATCCCTGGGACACCGCGATTTTAAACACTGGCGGGAAAGGTCTATTTCGAAATTTGCCTAGTATAAAAAGCCTTTCTCCCGACCCCCCTTTTTATGCCTACAAATCTAACAAACCCTCCACTGGGATCTACCGGTATATCACGATCGATTGGTTGCCGACCCCTGCTCGAACAGAACCAGGACAGAGTATACTGTTCTTATGAAAGTATAAACCAACTGTGCTAATTCTTCTAGCTGTAGCAGGTGAAAACCGTAGCGTGAGCAAAAACTAGAGTTAGGGTCATGTATTTTTTTTAAATTTTATTATTACTGAAATTAAAATAACACTCTGGTCTATTTTTCTGTGTGTATGAAATTCTAACAGTATTTTTTTTTTTTTTTAAATAAAGTTTTGACCTCGTTTTGGCGAGGCGCGTTCTGTTCAACCTAGTCGGTTGGCAACACAGGTCCTTCCTAAATAGAAGGTAACGCCTGCGCGAATCCATAGTTCTGTCAACCAAGCCAACCGTACCGGCTTGTTGTGACCCCTGCTTTTGCGAACATGGCTCTGGCGAATGGCGAACAACTGGAGTCAGATGACTGATCCCCCGAGTCTAGGGGGGTAAATAATAGACTATGGGTGGGGGAACACTACAGAAACCCCTCGGAAGAGAATGCCCCCCCCCCCCTTTTTTCACACCTAAGGATACATTGGACCCACCGGCGTGTGGACATGTCCCATATTCCCACCAAGAGCATGCCCAGGGATCTCACCCTGGTAAAAGTCAGGAAGTAAACCCTGCAAAAAAATTAAAAATTGTACAGGAGGAGCAAAATAGTGTTGGTTGGACACCTACCGAAGGAAAACTTCACACAAACCTTGGTAGGAAAGACTCGTTAGTCCGGAAAGACAAGTTAGTCCGGAAAGACAGCTTTCATTGGCATAGACAATTCTGACGACAAACAACTGCTGCCTTGCAGGAAGGTCACGGAAAACCAGAGGCTAGGGAAGCAGTCCCAAACAAATGCATGCTGTAGACGGATGCATTGGGCCGCAAGACGCACAACGTAGTGCAACGTAAACCGCCTTGACAGGAAAACGAAGAAGAATTGCCCTGTGTAGTTCCGGGGTCATGATGGGGCGCTGTGATAAGACTAAGTAGATTATGGTTACTGCTCCCTCAGGAGGTAGCTGTGGTTGAGCTTGGTGCAGGCAACCGCATTATGTAATACAAACTACTACAGAGACTACCGCCGCTAGAGGTGTATGCTTGCGCTGATGTAGTCATCCTGGGGCACGTCTTAGCGTAGAAGGTGGTCACTGTCTTCTTAGTGTATCATCAATATACTTCATTGTTTTTTTTCCTTTTTTGTCGAATGTATTTTTCTTTGATGAAGAGACTTCTAGTGTGAGAATAGAGAGAAAACATACCGAAGAAGGGGAACGAAGATGGTGACGAAAGATAAAAAAGGAGGAGCAGAATGGAAGAAAAGACGAAGAAAAAGAGATAAAGAAGAAAGTGAGAGGAGAGAAGATAGAGGAGAAAGCAACATGATGGAGAAGAAAAAAGAGAGAGGGAAAAAAGGAGATACAAGAGAGAGGGAGGAGAAAGATGGAATTAAGGAGAAAAATAATAAAAGATAAAGAGAGAAAGTGAGAGGAGAAAGAGAGAAAGTCGAATACGTAAGGGAAGGGGCGGTTATATTTACAGCTTGCCGGAAGAATGCATCAGATTATGCTGGAAAAACAGGTCCTGGAGCAGATAAACTATTTTAAATACCTCGGAGCTGTTATAGACCGGAAGGGAGGCATCAAAGAAGAGTTGGCTACCCGAATAGCAGCAGCTGGGAGACTTTCAGGCCATTAATCGAGGATTCCTCAGCAAATGAAAAGTTGGTAAGAAGACGAAGATGGCTGTATACCGTTCCATCTATGTCCCAGTCTTGACGTATGGATGCAAGTTATGGGCAATGACTACAACCCACAAAAGACAGATCCAAACCTCAGAAATGAGGTATCTGAGAAAGGTGGTTGAAGTAACAAGAAGAAACATGGTCCGTAAACAGACGATACGACAAGGCATAAAAGCCCAACCCCTGCAGACCCAAGTAGAACAGTCCCAATTAAGATGATTTTGCCATGTATGCAGAATGGGAGAAGATTGGCTACTACGACAAGTATGGACAACTAAGAGACCTCCAGACCGACCCAGAGTCCGCTGGGAGGACAACATTAGACAATCTCTGAAGGACCGAGGACTAGAATGGTACCAGGCCACGTAGAAGATAGCCGATAGGATATAATGGCGCTCTCTCTGGCAAATCTCTACACCCAAGGTAGAAGAGGAACGAGTAAGTAAGTAAGATTGCATAACATACTTCAGGTTTAGTAATTGTTGATAACAAAACATAACAAAGACAAACAAACAAAACATAACAAAGACAAACAAACAAAACATAACAAAGACAAACAAACAAAATGTGTCAAGTACAAATATTTTAAAAAAATAGGTCTCCTACTATCTTCGGCATTGGTAAGGTGTGACTAATGTAAGGGCTTGGCATTGGTAAGGTGTGACTAATGTAAGGGCTTGTATGGGCTTGGCATTGGTAAGGTGTGACTAATGTAAGGGCTTGTATGGGCTTGGCATTGGTAAGGTGTGACTAATGTAAGAGCTTGGCATTGGTAAGGTGTGAATAATGTAAGGGCTTGTATGGGCTTGGCATTGGTAAGGTGTGACTAATGTAAGGGCTTGTATGGGCTTGGCATTGGTAAGGGGTGACTAATGTAAGGGCTTTATGGGCTTGGCATTGGTAAGGTGTGACTAATGTAAGGGCTTGTATGGGTTTGGCATTGGTAAGGGGTGACTAATGTAAGGGCTTGTATGGGCTTGGCATTGGTAAGGGGTGACTAATGTAGGGGCTTGCATGGGCTTGGCATTGGTAAGGAGTGACTAATGTAAGGGCTTGTTTGGGCTTGGGATTGGTAAGGTGTGACTAATGTAAGGGCTTGCATGGGCTTGGCAACCCATCATGTAAAACAAATTACTACAGAAACCATCACTGCACAAGCACGTGAATACTTTGGTGAGGACTTCCTGTAAGGGGCCGGCTACAGTGACGGCCCCCAGTGGCGTACTTAAATTATTTGACACCTGAGGTGGATCCTTCCTGTGGCACTCCCACAAAAAATACAGACAATATATACAGTATTATACTTTTAAGTAGTTTTGTTAACATTGCAGAACTCACTATCTTAATAGTGTCCGGTGGCACCTACTCCTGGCTGTCCCCCTCCCGCACACCCCTTAGTACGACACGGGATGGCCTCATGTTAATAGGAGCTAAAAGGGAAATGATGAATATGATGAAGATGAAAATGATAATGACGGTGATGATGAGGAAGATGATGATGATGAAGTGCATGTGATAATGATAATGATATGAAACCCACAACTTGAGTGTTGTAAGATAAATCGACACACAAGAGTGGTAGCTCTTAGATTTGAGTTTTTAAAATTTATTTCAGCTAACTAAAAATTGTCATCCGTCATACAGCAATATTTTATGAAAACAGTTTAAATTGAGGTCTGAAAGGTCTTGGCTAAAGAAAGAAGTGTCAGCTGATGATAAGATGAGAGGAACAATAAATAAACGGCTGACTAGCTTTATGCGCCACCAGCACCAGCACCCTCAGCTCCCTTAAAAGGACGCCAGACAGATGACAGACTAGAAAAAGGGAAAACAAGATACCAGACGTGGACGCTGAATATAAAAACAATTCACAAACATTCGGGGTGTGAGGTATGAAAGTGGGAGATTTAACCCCATTCAGGGCCTGTTTTGGTGGCAAACAAACTTGTAAACTCTCCAAATTTAGGCACTTTCACGGTCCGAAATTGAAACCACAGTCCGGGTTGGGACTCCGGGACCGAAGTTGTAAAGAAGCTGTCAGTAACTCGCTCACAAAAGCAAACACATCCGGTGAGATGAGACGCTCCGTAAAGAGAACGCTGGAACAACTATCCGGCATCCCTAATTTTAGTTTGATGATGAAGACAAACAAGAAATCCGAATACAGGATATCCAACATCGAGGAGTCGGAACGATTGTTTCATTCGTTCCCTGAATAATCCTGGAAGGATTTAGCGTCACATACTTTTTTTTTTAAGCTAATCACCTCCGTTGATTTCTTCAGTGCCTAACAATATACGATAGACAGTTTGATCCACATGGAATGAAGAACTAGATAATGAATAATAGATCTGATGATCGAAGAAGAGCTAATTTCCCAAAAAGTGTCAAAGGAAGACACTAAAAATACGCCTACAGGATGAGTGGCACCTTTCGAGATGTTGACTCAAAGAAGAAAACTTAGATTATCATATCCGCAACAGAAATACCTAATGGTGGACATAAATTTGACAGGCAGGATTAGGGAATCTAATTTGAACAGTCAAAAGCAACAGAGAAAGGATACAGAAGGTATTAGTTTGACAGAATAAAAGAATGGATAAAAAAGAACTATAAAGAGTAATGGAAAGCTGTGATTGTTAGCATTCATAGAAACAAGGAAATTAAGCATTGATCAAAAAGGGTTTCCCACTACATTTAAGTTAAACTAATTTTTTTTTAAACATGGATAGACAGCATATAAACTGATTTAAATTAAATTGGAAATTTCAAGTCAGAGACTCTTTTGATGGTATTTAAAAAATAATAAATATATAAATAATAATATAAATAATAAACTATATTTTCGGCAAAGACCCATAAATAGCTCGTAAATCTGAAGAAGAGGGAATGTCCAGTGGGGTATGTAATAAAACTGCCACATAGATTATATATCCGTGATAGGACTGACAACTAGAAAGCCCCCATGTAATTGTAGGCGGTCTTTCAAGATATAAAGAAATAACAGAAATACTGCAGGCATATTATAAAAGGACAAGGCGACTAATATAAGGTCGTGCCTGGGTCTGGCAACCTTTATCATGTAAAACTAATTGTTACAGAACCTCCCCCCCCCCCTCCCCTGTAAGAGAGTGTGCTTTGGCGCAGTCGTTCCTGCAAGGGGACCACTTGCATTTGTGGTGCACGCTCTTTGAGAAGCAAAAAAAAAAAAAAAATACATTGAAAAGGGAAATAAGACAAGTAGATAATAGTTTGCACCCTCAGGTTGATAACACATAAGGAAGGGAAACCCGAGGCCTGTAAACAGTAAATAAATATTTGACAAACATAAAGTTATGTTTTCTGGCACTCGTAAGAAATAACTCAGATTGACCTTGGTTTGGTTTTATTTGGTTTGGCTTTATTTGGTTTGGTTTTAAGGACCATATTCATAGCAGATGGACAACTCCATCAGCGCTCCGATTTCCTCCCTTAGCTCACACAAGGAGGATCTTAGCATAGTGTACGAATTCCGAAGCACCAGCGAGAATCCCGATGTGTGTATATAGGAATCACACATTCTATAAATATTTTTTTGTGGTCGGTTGTTGTTGTTGTTTAACTAGAGCTGTTGAGCTTCTCGCTCTTTAGCAGCCAATACCAAGTTGAAGGCTCCTTGGTATTATCTACACTATAGATCTAGGCTTTTCCTGTGGCTTTTCTGCCATTCTGAAACATGTTGAGTTGAAGTCATGAGCTCCAGTTTCTCCAGCCTGACTTGCATTTAAAGGATCGTCACATATGGTCCCAAGCTAGGAGTAATAAGTGCGTGGCGTACTGTGTATTCCCCGCCATCCAAGGGGGCTCTCCAACTATCTTCTTCTTCTTTGATCCTTAGCCGCCGACCGTCAAAGCAGTCAGTGGCCATCACGCCTAGTGGCGTCTTGTAGGGCAACAACAAATTGATTCCACTTTGCTCGGTCTGTGGCCATCCTTCGTACAGTGCCCCAACTATGGTTCATTCTTTGCATCTCAGCCAGGTTGTTTTTGGTCGGCCTCTCTTTCGTTTTCCTTCAGGGGTCCAAAGCATAGCTGTTCTTGTGATGGCATCGGGGTCTCTTCTGAGGACATGGCCAACCCAGCTCCAGCGTCTGCCAGCTATGATGGTGTGCATGTCCTCTTGCTTGCTACGAGTAAGCAGATCTTGGTTAGTGATGGTATTCGGCCAAAAGATTCGGTGAATTTTTCTTAGGGATGTTGTGTGAAAAGAGGACAATTTCGACATTTCCTTCTCTGTAACTCTCCAGCATTCCGCACCATAGAGAAGCACATAAAGCACACAGCTCTGATATAATCTTAATTTTGTGCTTGTGCTGTATTGGGAGGACTTCCAGATGTTGTTTAGGCTAAAGAAGGCTGTTCTTGCCTTATTCATTCTGATGTTGATGTCTTTGCCTGCCCCGCCGTCTGGTGTTACTATGCTTCCTTGGTATGTGAAGGTATCTGTCTGTACCAGTTGCTGATTCCTTACTGATATGGGCTCAGGGTTGCTCACATTGAGCGTCATGACCTCAGACTTCTTTAAATTGATGTTCAAGCCCACCTGCTGGCTAAACTTATTAAGTCTATCCGTTTTTTCCATCTTATTCCTCTTGGACTGCCCTCTGTTGTCTGGCGCATCCCCCAGTCTATGACTGTTAAAAATAGAGTGGTTGATAAGGGGCATCCCTGTCGTACTCCTGTCTTCACCTCAAAGGTTAGGTTGCTCTGCCCAACACTACACGTAAAGTTGGCATAGAGGCTTTTTATGATTGACACTATGCAGCTTGGAATTCCATAAGCCCTCAGTATTTTCCATAAACTGTCCCTATGTATACTGTCAAAAGCCTTTTCAAAATCAACGAAATTAATGTAAAGCTGTCTTTGCCATTCTGAGCACTGCTCTATAATGTTCCTTAGAGTGAATATATAATCTACACATCTTCTGTTCTTTCTAAATCCTGTTTGTTCTTTCCTCAGTTTGTGGTCTACTGCCTTTGAAATTCTTTGTATAATTATCCTGCCTAGTATTTTGCTGGGAACTGAGAGAAGAGTGATTCCTCTCCAATTATTGCAGTCTGCAAGATCTCCCTTCTTGGGCAATTTGACAATTATTCCTTTGTTCCACTCTGATGGTGTTGTCCCCGTTTTCCAGACTTGTGCAAATAGTGGTTCTAATAGTTCTGCTGCTAGCTCAGGGTCTGTCTTAAATAGCTCTGCATTTATGTTATCATGGCCCGGAGCTTTGCCGTTCTTTAACCCTTTGATTGCTGTGATGATTTCTTCTTTTCGTGGAATGTCTGTATTTACATCTAGATCGTTTGAAATGAACAAAGCACAGTATACAAAATAACTCTCCAACTATGCAGAGCTAAAATACTGTACCCTGGTTCTGGGTTCTCCCAAGGAATTGTCACGTCCTGCACAGATCCACTTCTCAGCTTCCCCAGCCTATCACTGGGTCCATAGTGAGATCCTTCTGCATGCAGTCAACCAAGTCAAAGCCAAAGAATTATGCCTGGGGCTCAAGTGACTTCTCCAAGCTTAGTGTGCAATGCTGGGTTCTCAACACATTTCACCACAGAGGGAATCCCTGGAAGTGTGTGGATGGTTTCAAGAGTCAATGAGGATGTAATTAGTCTCACATAGGTTCATTTCCACGTTGTGTTAGGTAGGTTTTCCTAATTTTTAAATATGTGCCAGGGCAGTGACCGTATAGCCTACTCTTTACGATTTCCAACAAACCAGGGATTTTTAACGTGTGCAATTAGCACACGGGACTTCCTATTTTTTCGCCCTTATCCGAGGCTAGACATCCGAGCTCACTACCCGCGAGATCGGTAAGGGTGGGAGGGGTGGGGGGGCGGGGGGGGGGGGCGGGGGGGGGGGGGGGGGGGGGGGGGGGGGGGGGGGGGGGGAGAGTATGACATCATTGGGAACCACTGGTTCTGATAAAAACATGTCCATCAATTATATTCCCTGTAGTGGGAGCGAACCCGGTACCTTTAGAACTAGAGGCGGAGACCATACCACTTAGCCACTGTGATCCCCTGGTTAACCTTGATTTCAGCAATCAATTGTATACGGTAAATCCTGTTTACATAAACAAAAATTGTGGAAAGCGAATACAAATGTCTGAAACACGAGTGTTTAAGATGTTGTATAGGTTCTAGGGAATTATAATGTGTCAGGCAAAGCACTGAACCTCAGAAGTCAATATTCGAGAAGAACACAAATGTGCTGGATATATTTGTGTTTCCAAATTTCTGTTATTTACAAATAATTTCCCACATACACTCTTTTATCTGAATACTCATAATTAACCTGAACTTGGAACATATACATTTTCTACTTGCATGCGTACTTTGAAGTGAGCTATGAAAACTTCATTTCAAATATATTTGTTTTTGGCAATCTTCTTTTGAAGTGTTTTATATTCTCTATGCACATCTATGGAGATCCCTATTGGCAGTGTGGTTAGAGTGCTGGCCTCTCGCAGCAAAAGTAAAAAGGAAGTCCCATAGCAAATACTGCCGTAGGGGAGGGAAGTTTTAGAAACTTCGCTATACGAGGTCCAGCATCGAGAGATGGGGTGACCAGTTCCCTTCTTCGCTGCCTTTCTCCTTCTTTAAGTCAAGATAAATGTTAGTACCCATTTACAGCTGGGTAGGCTGGAGAGTGTCAATTCCGGGAATCGAACCAGGCACTTTGTCGCTAGAGACCAGCGCTGTTACCACTCTGGCAATCGGACGCAAAGGTACCGAGTTTAAATTCAGTGGCGCCAGTTTCGTCTACCCAGCTGTAAATGGGTACCTGACTCTACTCTTGAGTTAGGGAAAGCAAGGTGTCATTGCCATTATTAATATCATTATCTTCCTCCTTTTGTTTGTTTTTTTTCCCTTTGCTCTCCTTAAACTTCAAAGCATTAGTGATCTCGCAAGAAAATAAAAATGTTTCCCAGCTAGACAAGCAACAACGAAGTTGTGACCTGTTTTTTTCTCATAAGTTGGCAGAATGGAAAGAGAAAGATTATCAAATAGTCAGAAAGTAATGCTAACTGACAACCATTTTCAGACACACTTGAACAAACAAATCGGGGCAAAGAAACAGCAAACTTGTACCTAATCGTTAGTGCCACTATCAAATATACTAATTAACCACACAAACAACGTTTGGGCTAGATGACTTAAGGAACAGCTGCCAATTAAACCGCAGGTAAAGCTACAGCGATGACATAAAGAAGTTGATGAGAAAACTAAGCTACGCAGATTATAGAATATTTTCCTCTCCTGATTAGAATGGAGCTCAGTGCATAATTATTACAAGACTTAAATGGCAGAGTATTTGGCTTGAGATGAAGAACCGCCAACAACGCCGTTTTTATTTATTTATGTATAATTTATTTATTGGAAAATCTGCAACCATCTATGCCAGCCTCACAACGCTGTCAGGAGAAACCTCTAATTCACAATAAAGACCAAAGCTGTATATCAGGCCGGCGTCACCAGCCCTCTTCTATATGACAGTGAGACATGGACAATCTATGCTAAGCAAGAAAAAAGGCTCAATACTTTCCATCTACGGTGTTTACACCACATCTTTGGTATTTCATGGAAGGACAAATGTTCAAGTGCTGTCACGCGCTGGCCTTCAAAGCATGTATACACTGAGTAGACAGCGCAAATTAAGCTGGCTTGGCCATGTCAGCCGCATGGAAAATGGTCGCATCCCCAAAGATATTTTCTACGGGCAACTTGCAGGTAGCACAATAACAGCCGGTCGGCCGCAGCCGAGGTTGAAAGCTGCGCACAAGAGAGACATGACGACACTAGACAAAAATCCAGCAGCCTGGAAGGATGATGCTGCCCTTCATACAAAGTGGAAATGCTCCCTATGGCACTACATAAGATTGGGCGAAAAGAAACTCTTACAACAAGCAGAAGAGAAAAGAAACTCTTACAACAAGCAGAAGAGAAAAGAAACTCTTACAGCAAGCAGAAGAGAAAAGAAACTCTTACAACAAGCAGAAAAGAAAGGAAAAGAAGCTCTTTTAACAAGCAGAAAAGAACAGAAAAGACTCTTACAACGAGCAAAAAAGAAAAGAACAGAAGCTCTTACAACAAGCAGAAGAGAAAAGAAACTCTTACAACAAGCAGAAGAGAAAAGAAACTCTTACAACAAGCAGAAGAGAAAAGAAACTCTTACAACAAGCAGAAGAGAAAAGAAACTCTTACAACAAGCAGAAGAGAAAAGAAACTCTTACAACAAGCAGAAGAGAAAAGAACACGCGGAAAGGCACACACAAAAAAGCAGGTGAGGGCTGTCACCCCAAGGGCGCATCATCCCAATAACCAGTTATGACTGAAGGAGGTTATTATCTATTTATTTGTGATGACAGGGGAAACTAGTCAACCATGAAATATTACACTTAGGGTATAAACTTACACTTCTGTCATTTGATATAACATTTTTGTTTACCTTTGTGATTTATCTACCGGTTAGAGGACTTCATTGTACGCCATCACAGAATGCATCATTGCCCGTTAATTACTATGTTGTTCTTCAGTGATTTTTTCTTTTTTCAATGTATCCCATCATCTTCACCTTTAGCATAGGTCTATTTCAAAATATTTTAGACGTTTGCTTAACTCGGTTTAGTTTTTTTTAATGTGCTCACATGGTCCGGGAGTAACATGGATCGGCAGGATTAGTAAAGTCCCGACCAAATATCGAGTAATCTCAGCAAGGTAATATGTGATGTAAAAAATATCACACATAATATCACATACGTGACTGACTTTACAGTACTAGTGGTAAGACAAGAATATGAAATGTCTTGCACCAAGTCTTTGTCATTAAATTGGTTTTTTTTTACAAGTCATCTTTGGATCTTTTTTCACCTCTACCCCCCACCTCATACGTTCCTGTCTTTTCGAAATACGGACAACTTAATGTCCCGTAGCAACGTCCAGGTAGGGACAGAAACATGGCTTAGATAGTTATCTCCGCTGCGGTGGGGGACATATTGAGAATTAAAAAAAAAATGTTGCTGGGGTCAGAGTTGAGTCTGCAGTAATCCCAGGATAATTTCTTCCTCCTTGTAATCGACAGCGCTCGAATTTCGACGCCCTTGTAATTGGAAGAATAAAAACTATCTTCAAAGTTCAGCCGTAATCTCCAAGACAGGACACTAAAAATGCACAGTACCAAATCTAGGATTACGCTGATGAACTTGGAAGATTCCCTACGTGATAGAACACGCCCCTGTGACAAAGTAACACTTCCTGTCAATAGAAAAAAAAGACACAGTGATAGATAGTGATCAGGCACAGTGTCACATAAGACGAAAATTGACATGTCTTCCTCAGCGAAGTGGCGTCATTTTGTCTTTTTCTACTTCGGCTGTTTGAAGCTGCCAGACCAGGATACATATATCAATTTATTTACTACAACAAAATAACCATTACTTGCACTTTTTGCAGCATTTTGACTGTCATATTCTACCATTTCATCTATCACGAATTTCCAGCAATTTATATCGTTAGATTCATTGTACGTTCTTATTGACCACTCATTACCCGTCAATCTCTAAGCCGTTTTTTTTTTTTCTTCGTGCTAACATAGCTGTCACTATCGTGCCTGTTTGCCACCATAATTTCCCTTCCTTATATAGTAAAATATTTTATATCTTCATTTACATAACTTGTGTTGTTCTTCATTTGTTTGTTTTTAATTTGCCTGATCCAGATCTCTTTTATCATTTCTATTTTTAGTCAAAGTTCCCACACCAACACAAATAACCCTTTTATATGTTTGTGACAGTTCAATAATCTATATTTTCAACACGGCATGTGCTTTAATTGACTTCGGTTGAAAGCACCTTGCTTCTCTAAATTTTAAATTATTAATCTTAGTAGATCCTAATTTTTTAAACGAATAAATAAAAAAAATGTGGGTTGAAATCAATATCCATTTACTCAAGTTGCTAGGCATATGAGTTGGCTATTTGATTTTCTGTGACTATATGAACAATAATAATCCTGCTGAATGTTGTAGTTCTTGACAAACTAAAAATTATTTTAACTTATTTAAATACTGTACTATAGTTTGATTTGTTTCTTCGTTTGCTGTTTGTTTTTTTAAGTTTTGTCTCGTTTTGTCTCGTTCTACCAAGATACAAAGTCGTTGGTTATATTATGGCGCATTTCCAACGTGTTTTGTGGTTGACCACGTTATTCCTCTGGCCTCTTCTTAAGTTTCCGTCAATCCGGGAGTGTTAAGTTGCTTCTCCTGTTCGTCTTCAATTATCCCTTTCAGTTATAAACTGCCTTTTTGGACATTTAATAATTGAATGTGGTCTAGCATTTCCCGGCTGTTAATGGAAGACACGCCCAACATTCTAGTGCAAGTGCTTGCTCTTCTGAGACCGTTGATGGAACACGCAAGCATAAACATACAGAGCATTTCTGTCGCCATTTTTAGTCACTTTCTATTTCATGAACATCAGTACAAGTGAAACGAAACCAGACAAAAAAAAGTACAATAGTCACGTGTTCCAACAGACAGACATGTGTGGTAAATAAATATCGTATACTAATTACCAGACTTCAAGGTCTTTTATATTTGGACTGGCTCTCTAATATAACCGACGGACCTTGTGTCTATGATGAACGGAGCGCGCCTTGCCAAAAAAATATTTAAAAAACTCTTATTTAAAAATTAAAACATCAGTTTGGTCTTTCAACAAGAACCAGCGCCATTATATCATTTTTGTTATTATATCATTGTTATTATTATATCATTGTTATTATTATATCATTGTTATTATTATATCATTGTTATTATTATATCATTGTTGTTATTATTATATCATTGTTATTTTCCTGTGCACTCCTAGTGGAGTATCGAACCATCACCGTAGAAAGCCTGCAGCAACCATTCACGTGCTTTAGTAGTAGTGATTTATGAGACAATGTCTTGTACATGATGATAGTGCCAGCCCCATGGACAACCTCATATTAGTCGCCTTGTATTAGTCTAGTCGTCCCATTCTTTCTTTCTCGCTAGAGAGACACCAGGAGCCATTACATACTAAGATAATATGTTTTGGGGTTTAGTTTAGGTTAGCTTGCCCTTATCTGTATGTTGCTTAGCGTCGTGGGGACTTTCCGTTGTTGTTTAAATTATGCTGCACCACAAATGAGAGTTCTTTAAAATTTTACTTTTATCATTTATCAATCTACGTCATGTAGTTCCTGAAAGTATCTGATTGGACGAAGAAAGAATATCCCTACTAAAATACTGTCAGACATGCTGTAAGATAATTACTTTAATGTATTATATTTAACATTTTTTAAACACTGTATTTGATGTCTCAAAAATGTTGAAATCTCATCTGATGATATTGTAGTCATAATTATATTAGCATTACTGAAATATTTTTTAACGTAAACTTTTGCATAGTCATGGACAATTAGTAAACAAGTAGGGAAGGCACTAGAGGTCACAGAGATGTGGTTTTACAGAAGAATGTTAAAAATACCATGGACAGTCAAAAAGAGTAATGAGGATGTCATGAAAGAGGCCAATGCACCCCACCTCCCGATGATGGACCTAGTATAGTGAAGTCTCTAACACTTCTAATACGGTAGTATCTGCTTGTTGGGAGCTCCTCTAAGGTGCAGGCAGATTACATTTAGTAATTGCGGTTGTAGTTCTGTACCACAGAGCACTTCTATGAAACGTGGTATGAATTTGGGTGCGTTATGAAGAGTGATGCAGTAGTGGTTGCAACGGGGCTTTTGAACGGTGTTTGTGGACAAGATCTGACCTGTGTCTGATAAGGATCTGGAGATGATCCTTGAGCGGTGTAAATGTATATATCTCTGGTTGATGTCCACGGGATAGAAGGAAGAGTAGTTTGTTATGAGATATTTTAATACCTTGGATGTGTATGATATGTGAAGCATATAGTGAAGCGTGGCATGCTTGAATGATGTGGTATGTGTTCTACTGGACTTTCATCATATCGTTGTAAGCTCGTGTCAATAAATGTGATGGACCATTATCCATTTCTTCAGTGTTCTCGATAAAGTTGATTGTTGACACGTTAATGCATAGTTCAAACCCCAGTTATAGTCGCCAGGCCAGGGTTATGTGTCAAGACTTGCAAGTTGCCAAATAATTATAATATTCAACACTTGCAGCAATGAGAGCTATGAACCCGCATCAAACCAGAGATTTCAGTAAATAAGCACGTAACGAAAGAAATATCATCTCATCGTCTCGTCTTCTCTCTAGCTCTCAACACTGCTTTATGACTACCTTTTTGTATTAAAATATATTTCTTGCAAAAGTAAACTAATAATTTAACTTTTTTTTTTTTTTACTTATATTTTTCATGAATAAAATAAAACTACACGATCCGGACATCGGAGTGTTTACAGTAAAATGACCAATGTTCGGGACCGATGAAGAAAGAAGAAGATAGTGAAAGAAGTCTGAGGACACACACCGGTCATCCTCAGAGCTGTGACCTGGCACAAACGAAAAATTAAACTGACCTCCACTCAAAGGCACTCAGAACGCGATCCTGTATTTAATCAAGAATCAAAAATCGGACTGGGCAACCCGGGGGTGTTAGCTTCGCCGATGCACCTGCTTCAAGTTTCTATTCTTTGGCCGGTGAAAAGATGAGATGGACGAAGAATAGAAACGGCGAACTGGACAGACGAAAGATGGAAAGAAGGAGGACAGAAATGGTGAACGGCTAATCTAAGGACGAAATGCATGTTGACGTGAAGAGATTGTTGGAGGTCGAAGTGACCGTTGTCCGTCTCCGCAGGACATGACACTGTGCACATGACCTGGTTCGGACAACGATATCTCATGAATGCTCGGTGAAGGGATAAGAAAATATAATAAGGAGCCATTAATACAAGTAACCAGGATACGGGATGACATCGACGTGGAAACAAGTCAGGAATAGACTGGGTTAATTCCAAATGCTGTCCTGCTCCGATATGTCAGTGTGTCCCGAAAAAGGATCATCCAATGGTTTCTCCTCTTACATTCTAGTAATAATAATAATAATGAAGAAAAATCCGTAGAGACGGGCGGTCGTTTATATTTGGACATGCTCCCTGATATCATTATCATGTCCATTTGTGCAGTTTATGGAAAATGGAGCCAGTTGGCGCCACTGCTGTAAAGGCAGCGCCAAAGCTTTCATGTGCTCTTGAAGCTGTGCCTTCTGTAGCAATATGTTTTGCGTTATAATTTTTGCCAGCCCGATGCACAATTACATATTAATCGTTTTTACGATATGCGTGATGGAGCAGTGACCCTGTTCTTAATCTGTCTGTCAGGGACCCCCGGAATTACACGGGGCACACACTCCGGATATTGTACCTAGTTTGAATAACGTTTGTTTAGCTAAGTAAACTCGTTTGTTGTTGTTGTTTGATTTTTTTTTTTCACGTTCCTTATTATGTTATTAAAACAAGGTGAAAAGACTCTACCCTCCACTCTGTTCCACGACTTCACTCTTACATCTTCAAATCTTCCAATCCAACCGCATTCAACTAATCTATGGAAAAGGATTTGCCTGTTCATCTTCATCTGTAAGATCAGATACAGCGCCGTCTCTGCTTCGAAGGTTGGTTGCAATGGAGTCCCTTTTTGCCGACTGTCCATTATACCTTAATGATAGGGAGTGAAGCTAAGCAAAGATAACCTATAGATAATGATCAAAATATGTGCAAGGAACAAGAAATATAAAATCGTAAACTGCTGTTGCAAAAATACCCAAAATGTGAATAACAGAAGTACATTTGACCGTCTCTAGTACCATTTATGGACAAACTCTATGGAGATACCACCAACTTCATATTGACAACTTTTAACATATTCAAGTTGACGTCTGAAAGTGTACGAAGAAGATGGTGAAGAGTAAACTATTTTATGCCGAAGTTGCAGTACTTTTTATAAGATATCGTAGTCCTCACACATCCACACACACCACACGCAGACGTAGCACTTACACAACGGTCTCTAGCTTTTGTAATAATATCAAGTTTATATGTACTAGTCAAACTAACTCGCTTTAATTTTCCTCCTCTTCTTCCTTCGAACTCATATCATTTATCTCTCACAATGTTGTCGGTCTGTCTCATACATCTCTCATCATCATATAGTGTTTACCGTCAACAAGGTTCGTGTAAGCTATGCTGTCACTATGCTCTTCTCGTGCAGTCATCGTTCTTGGAAAACATGTTTTACTGTTACTCAATGTATTTGAAAAGCATAACTTTAAAAAAAAAACCCAGAGATAACAGTTAATACGTCTCATTATTATTAAGTTATAAAAGCAACATTAACACATAACAACTTATGCTAGTGTAGGTAAAGGAAATTCCGATTGGTTAAGTGGTTAAAGCGCTTTCCTCTCGCAGCACAGCTACCGGGTTCGGGGATCAAAAACAGGTAGCATCACGCTCCGGTCTACTCAGCTCTTAATGGGTACCTGATTCTGCTTTTGAGTTAGGGAAGGCAAAGACAACGAAAAATGGAACACCTTCATACAAAAAGCTGTGTGGAATTGTGTATGTTCTATCCAGTTTTGTTTCATCAAGGTTGGTTAAATTGATTGGTTAAACTCTTGTCATTCTTAGAAACCCTAGGAACTCTATATTTGATTGTTTCCGTTTCTATGAAATAAGCCTCATTTGTGTCTAAACAATCCCTGTGTCACGGTTAGTTGTTTAACCCGAACTCTTTCTTTCAGTTGATTGCTTCCAGGATTTCGGAAATCGAGGTTCGTTAAATGGCTAGTTTACTCTATATCTGTTCACTTTTAAGAACCCTTTGTTCGTTTGTTTCCCTTTCCATGAAAAAGGTCCTATTTAAATATATGTCTGTCTGCATTTGGTGGACCCCAACTCTTTCTCTACATTGCTTATATGGTATCAACGTCTCCTCATCATGCACTGAGTGTGAATGCGTGTATATATATATATATATATATATATATATATATATATATATATATATATATATATATATATATATATATATACATATATATATATATATACATCAGCTGCCATCTGCACAACGAAAGTCGGCTTCAATACATCTCACACGTCTTCTGTCTCTTGTATTGATTAGGCACTTTGATAGACTCTTTCCTGGCCATCTCTTCATGTTATCTTCCAACTCACAGCGCTGTCTTCTTCTTGCACGCTTGCCTTTAACTCTTCCCTCCACTCTGGTCTTCGTCAAAGTGTTTTATCTTTTTATATGGCCAAACAATTTTAGCTGTCTAATTTTGATCTTCTTCATTAATTCTTGTTTGATTCCTAGGTCTTTGTGACAGATGAAAATTGAAGCTACACTTTAATCTCACCGGCACCCCTCATTTTGTTGAAAATCAAAATCGCCAACGTTGATTCCACGTGTTTCCTTGATTAGCATGTCCAGGTGAGCGCGCTATAAGCCATGTCATTTGCCCTCTGTCTTAATTTTAATTTAGCCACGCCTACGGTCTTCTCTCACGAGCCATTATAATTAGCCATCTCTGAACCTCTTACTGTCATTCCTTCAAAGAGGCGGTCCAGAGGCGGCACCGGCGGTCATGTTATCGGCGTCTTTTGTAGTCACTAAGAGAGAGCGAGTTCTGTAACACCTCTGATTAACACCAGAACGAGAACCGTCTACGTGGGGAAGAAATCTCTGCACGAACGGCTAAGCCTGGCGGCGAAGTTGTGAAAAATAGCTTTGATTCACGGTTCAAACGCAAAAGTTCCCGAGAATCAGGAGAGATGAAAAATCTCGCATGTAGCTAACGATTTCTATTCATTTAATATATATAGGCATCTCTTAAAAATTCAGTTATCAATAGCGCCAGAGATTTGAAGAAAGTGCCTAGCTCATATATGAGAGCCAAACAAGAATTTTGGATTTCTTTTATATGTGAAGATTAATTCATTCTTTGTGCTGCGGTAATAATATATTAGAGTTTTGAGTGATTTGATCGTTAAAGTTTCTTCATTATATTTCACTGGGATTTTGTGTTAAGATGAATAACGTATTAAATAAACTTATAGCTAAATTTTCTCCAGCCGTAAACGTAATTTAATTTCTTGCTATTCCCCAGTAGGAGAGGCTTAAAATATTATAAGACGCTAGACGATCGATAATTTGTTTGATACCATTTATTTCTATTTTCATCATGCGTAAATTTTGTGACTAGTGTTCATAACTCGTGGTTTTTACATAGATAATTAAATACCGGGGTGATTTACAGGTCTTCCGTAAAAAGCGGGTGTTTGAATATAATTATAGTATGATTACCTGTTATCTATTCTCTTTTATATAGGTTGATCATACCTTTGCTATCCAGCGTTTCTTATAGAGATGTATGGTCAGATGTCTTATGGCATTCCAATTATATGTTCCTAAACATACAAACACTGTCGGTGAAAATCTGATGTTGGAGACCCTTCGCGGTCCACCTCCTCCATCCATGAGGGTGGTTAAATAACCAGAACACTTCAATGTAAAAATTTTTTAAATGTTAAATTGGAACGGGACTATGCCAGAAGATTTTTCCATCTTATCCATATAAATATTACTGGCCTGATGTGGCAGAACTTACAGCACTAATTTTCTTTAAAAACCCATATGACAGTAAAGTTTTCTTACCACCAAATTCTACAGAGAGAATTCACGGGTCATACTCGGCTATTTCCTTCCGAGAACAGCCTGGGAGTAACATTCTGTTGTTTTTTTACACATTCACTACGACAGAGATAGTCACAGCCACTGGAGGCTCGACTACTCCGGGAAAAACTATATTAACTTATAAATTTCCAGGACAGTGCCACCACCTAGAAAAACTTATCCCAAACCAATACCAGCAGTACGAAGAGGAATACCCAGGAAAAAAATAATCAACGCACCAATTCAGCGACTCTCCGGGAAAAATAGCAGTTGCCTAAACGGGGAGTCAGGGGCTGAACTGGACAAATAATAGGACTCATAATAGTCTTAAATATTTGTGTTTGATAAATTCCATGGAATGTATGCAGCGTCGGCAGAGGGGTAAATATAACTGAAGTGAGCTCACTGCATGTGTGTAGAGAGTGAAACAGAACGAAAGAACTTATTTCTTAAGTTATTACTAATATAACATCTTCTTTTATTTATCTAACACAAATCTGAATGCCCACGGGATAGTTAAATCAAGGACTTATTCTTTACCCGTCCTGACAGCCCCATGCTCCCAATGTTAATTATTTGATCTTTTGGGTATATTACCTCGGGTGGGATCTTTCTTAATTTTCCTATACAAGAGGGAAAGCCTATTAGATTTATATTTTCATTTCTCTGATGTAACTAAAAAATGTATTAATGTAATGCTTGTCTTGATGTTGTGATACTTTAGCGAAAATAAATTTAATAAACCTTACTCTATAGTGTCGGTCAAACCCCTTATATATATATATATATATATATATATATATATATATATATATATATATATATATATATATATATATATATATATATATATATATATATATATATATATATATATATATATATATATATGTATATACAGTAGAACTCCATTTATCCGAACCCCATGGGACCGAGCATCGTTCGGATAATCAAATGTTCGGATAATTGGATTACATAATGTATCGAGTACATGTACACATATTTCTAAAAATAATTAACCATCACAAGGAAAATACAATATAAAACATATTTACTTGTACTGTAATAATAATAATACCCACACTGTATTAGATCACTGTATCACAAAATCTTTCATTACACTGCAGTGCATGAACTACTTGAATTAATTTATTTTTTTTAAGAAAGAGAAATGTTTTCAAAAAAACATTACAAACGATTCAAAACCAGGCGCAACTTACGTATACATGGACTTGCACAGATGTAGCCCACTATTTAAAATAATGAGGAATCTTCTTTTGCACCAAACTGGATAGTCTCCTTTTGGCTGCTAAGTCACGCATTCTCTTCAACAGCAGAAGCTGTGTAGGACAGCTGTCATCTTCTTGCTCGTACCAAGCCATCGCTGTTTCTAGTGCTATAAAGGCCTCTTCAGGACTTGGTCGACGTTTTGGGTTTTCTTCATAATCTACAAGTACATCATGTACTTCTGATGAGTCTTCATCATCGGTCACTACATGTATTTGGTTTTCTTCTTGCACAAAAGACAAAATTTCTTCGTCATTCAAAAACTGAAAACCAGAATCATTATCATCTTCTAGCCACATGTGTGCATCATCTTTGTCACAGTCCGAAAATCCGGGCATTGCTTGAAACAGTTCCACAACTTCATTTATACAATCATCATTTGTGTCCACTGCAGTAGTTTCATTTCCTCTTTTTTTTCCAAGCAATCTATTCCAAGCCTTGTTGAGATTATCTTGTGACACGGTGGTCCAAGCATCAGCTACATAGCAGCAGTCTTTGAGATTAAACTTTTTTGGAAAACGCCACCACACTTTCTTCATCTTCAGCCAACAATAAACGACGCAGGACTTCCTTCTTGTACATCTTTTTAAGCTTTGCTATAACACCCTGATCTATTGGTTGAATCAGTGCTGTTACATTGGGATGCAGAAAAATTACTTTAAAATTTGCATCAACTGCATTCAGTGTATCCGTCTCTGGATGAGATGGTGCATTGTCCAGTAGAAGAATTACTTTTCCAGTTTTATTTTCTTGTTCTCTCAACCTCTTCACATTTGGGATGATCTGATTTGTATACAAATCAAGAAATATTTCACTATTCATCCAAGCACTCTTCTTTACTTTGTAGCACAATGGGAGACATGTCACATTCTTTAAACAACGTGGTTTTTTTGGCTTTGCCGATCATTAGCCCCCGGTAAACGATGACTTCCACTGGCATTCGCGGCTACCAAAAATGTTACTCTCTCTTTGCACTTTTTAAACCCAGGGGCAGCTGCTTCGCGCTGAGATGCAAGTGATGTTTGAGGCAATGATTTCCAGTATAGGCCAGTCTCATCGGCATTATACACATCATCGAGTGAATAACCTTCTTCTTCCAAAAAAGCCAAGAATGTTTCTTTAAAATTGTCAGCGGCAGTTGCATCGCTAGATAAAGATTCCCCTTGAATCTCCAATTCTCATATGCCATGACGAGATTTAAAGTTTCTTAACGATCCCTGGCTAGCCTTAAAGTCAGGAGGACCGTCAAGTTGATTGTTGAACTGAAGTGCCTTTTCACACAATAGAGAGCCAGAGATAGGTTCCCCTTTGCTTCTTCTTTGCACAAACCATATATACAAAGCCTCATCCAATTTCAAATCTTTCGCATTTCTCATGATTTTACGTTTCTTCGACCCATTTTCACTATCCAATTTCGATGCAAAACTCATAATTTTATCCTTGTTACTTTTGATGTCAGAGACGGTAGCTTTCCCAACATTGAAAATCCTCGCAAGTGAAGACACAGTTTTACCTTTTCCTAGTCTCTTGATAATTTCTGTTTTCGTTTCAAGTGACAAAACATTGCGGTTCCTTTTACATGCTTTATGTCTACTGGAAGATGCCATATTGCACAGAGAAATACTTGTACACCAAAATTATTCTGCTGTAGTAGCAGACACAATTATTTTAGGGTGAACTGTCTGTTTAGCCAGTGTTCTGCCTAGAACGCACACGTACACTGGATTGGTAAACCAGATATTAACTGACTTTATGATCTAACTAGCTTCCTGTACGTAAGCGACCGACCATTAGCCAATCCCATCCTCTACAAATTGTTCGCACACATTTGAAGCTTGCCGTATCAAAAGATTCAGAAATGTAGTTTAACGTGACTGGTGGCGACTGATTTTTTTTTTTTTAAAGTGTTCGGATAATTGGATGTTCGGATAATTGGGGTTCGGATAAATGGAGTTCTACTATATATATATATATATATATATATATATATATATATATATATATATATATATATATATATATATATATATATATATATATATATATATATATATATATATATATATATATATATATATATATATATATATATAAAACTCGTGTGTTACCGGGGCCCGAAAGGGGAGCAAAGAATAGTAACACTGTTCCCTGCCATGCATGTTGTAGAAAGCGACTAAGGAGGGTTGGGCATGGGGCTGGTTACCCCATCCTGTAAAAAATTTAAATCACAAAAAACTTCAACAAACATGGACAAGTCAATTAAGGAAAATAAAACACAGCCATCCAAGACAGGGGAAGGTCCTCTCGCAGGGAGGCGTATGATGCAACACAGAGAAAGCCGAAAGGAGTCTGTGTTACTGATTAACCTTCTTTCTTCTAGGAGAACTTCCAGATTTGGCACCTGGAATGTTCGGACATTAAACGAACAAGGGAAAGTGGCACAAGTAGCAGCAGAAATGAGGGAGTATAACATCGAGGTTCTGGGACTGTGTGAAACAAAGTGGAAGGGGGTAGACAAGAAGAAACTCATCACAGGTGAATTAGTGCTGTCCTCAGGACATGAAGACGGAAGTTCACACCACAGTGAAGGGGTAGCTCTTATGTTATCTAAAGAAGTACAGAAAGCACTCATTGAATGGGAAGCCGTTGGACCCAGAATAATAACAGCTACTTTTAAAACAGCTAAAAAGAAAATAAATGTAAATGTCATCCGATGTTATGCACCAACAAAGAAGAGTCTGTGAAAGAAGCATTTTATACTAGACTACAGGAAATTATGGAAAAAGTAAAAAGAAGAGACATCACAATTTTGATGGGTGACATGAGTGCAAAGATAGGTACAGTCAACACCGGCTTTGAAGAAGTCATGGGAAAACATGGGCTAGGAATAATGAATGAAAATGGGGAACTATTCTCAAACGTCTGTGCTTCAAATCAACTGGCTATAGGATAAAGCATGTTTCCACATAAGAGAATACACAAGGCAACATGGATATCACCAGACCATAAAACAAAAATCAGATTGATCATATATGCATAAACAAGAAGTTTAGATCATCATTGCAGGATGTAAAGGTATATAGAGGAGCAGATGTGGCATCAGATCACCATCTTCTGATAGCCAAAGTAAAAATGAAACTCAAGAGATATGCAACGATGCATTGTTATAGACAACAATTTAATGTAGGACATCTAAGAAATCAAGAAACAAGAGACAAATTTGCGGTCACAATATCCAACAAATTCCAAGTGCTCCAACAGCTGGAAGATGTAGAGAATACAGAAGACTATTGGCAGCAATTCAAAACTGTATGGAATGAAAACCAGAAGTTCCAAAGCCAAGGCTCAAGAAGTGTACACAGAAGCAAACAAAGAAGTAAAAAGAAGTATCAAAAGAGACAAGAGGAAGTATATTGAGGAGTTGGCAAGAGAGGCAGAAGATGCTGCAGGCAAAGGAAATATGAGAGAACTGTATAACAGCACAAAGAAGCTAACAGGGAAATACAAGCAAACAAGTTGCTTCATAAAAGACAAGAATGGAAAACTGCTCAGCAATATACAAGAGCAAATGAAGAGGTGGACAGAATATTTTGAGGACCTTCTCAATAGACCAGCTCCACAAAACCCCCCGGACATCCAGCCAGCAGAAGAAGAGCTACAAATTAACGGTGAAAGACCAACGAAGTAAAAGAAATAAAGAAAGCTATAAAGCTTCTAAGAGATGGAAAAGCGTCTGGACCTGATGGCATTCCAGCAGAGGCCATCAAAGCAGATATCGACACGGCTACAGAGATGTTATATAAATTACTTGGTAAAGTCTGGGAAAAGGAGGAGATACCAGCAGAATGAAAAGAAGGATATCTGGTTAAGTTGCCTAAGAAGGGAAATTTACAAGAGTGCACAAATTATAAAGGAATAATGTTACTATCAGTGCCAGGAAAATTATTATACAGGATTAACCTTGAGAGATTAAAAGAGTCCATAGACAAGAAACTGAGAAATGAACAAGCAGGTTTTCGAAAAAACAGATCCTGTACAGACCAGATAGCCACTTTGAGAATAATAGTTGAACAAAGTCTGGAATGGAATTTACCACTGTATATCGGATTTGTGGACTACGAAAAGGCATTTGACAGTGTAGACAGAGAATCACTTTGGAAATTGATGAGGCATTATGGAGTTCCCCTGAAGATCATTAATTTAATAAAGAAAACATATGAAGACATGACATGCAGAGTTCTTCATGAAGGACAGCTTACAGAACCGTTTGGGATAAGAACAGGAGTGCGACAGGGATGCCTCTTGTCTCCATTTCTTTTCTTACTAGCAATAGACTGGGTTATGAGAACATGGACAACTGTGGTGAAGTGGGATGTTATAAATATTTATAGGGGACTTAGTGTACTGACTGAGATCAGCTGTGAAGGTATCTATATCTAATAAGAGTAGTGTATTATAGATAACCTTACTTGCTGCCGCATATATATATATCTCAGTCAGAATTATTCTGGAATAGTGTGATGACTACGTTGTATGTCTAGGGTATGTGTATGATGAAGTGTAAGTCATAACAACAACAGACAGATAAACAATTTAATTTATTCCACCACACTTGACAACACAGTGACACTCACATACATAAAACACTCTACAAGGATATCTTAAAGGAGTCACTGATAACTTTTCAAATAACAATATGTATTCATTTCTGTCATGAATGAATATGTGTCCTGATTCAAATACAAAGGGAACCAGGAATCACAATCAATTTTAATTACAAGTTATATGTACAGAATTTATCAATATGAATATTGTAGTGACATATATTATTAAAAGTATCCTATGTGTGTCAGTTGTGTAGTAGTAATATGAGGTAATACTGGTTTTGTTTTGTTCAAGCTCTGTTGGTATTTGTCATCATGACTTCAATAGTTTGTCTTTATTGGAACTAGTATTGGAGATGTTCTCAGTTCCTGATATTAAAACAATTTACTTCCCCTCTTAAGTTTATGTTACAATGTTATTTTAAGATGGGGGTACATAATTTTGAGCTCAGCTGGCCACATCAGCTTATCTTGCGTGATGGCGGCAGGAAAGGACTTCTCTGCTCGATTTCTCCCCTGTGCTCTGGAGACACCTCACTGATAGCTAAATGGACCAAGGAGTATGCTGTCCGACTCTGGATTCAGCAAAGCTCTGACCAGGTGCTGCTCAATACCATCAAGACCACGGTCCCTGAAAACAAGAAGGATGTACCTTCTACTTCATAACTAATTTATACTCTCTTTTTACACTGAGCACAATACATCACAAACATTGAGTTCAGAGCGTTAGGCCAACTGTCAGCTTCATCTGAAATACTTTATACCAGTATTAACCTCCTTAATGGTTACTACGCCTCTGCACTTCCAGCATTATTTCTTTCTAGTCAATCATCTAGGTGTCAGTGTACTGTTTGGCCATTCCATGCCGTTTTACTTTCCTCCGACACCTTCTGTTCAGGCTGGAGCATTATAGGCTTTACATCATGTTTGCTACTGAACTACACATATATACAGGCATAAATTAACAATTCACATTCAATTTTCATTAAAAGATACTGAATGTTTCAAGCTTACCACAATTCATGGAAACAAACACAGATACGTTGATTAGCAATGAATTCTGGCACAAATACTGGCACAAATTCCCATCTGCTTATGTTCCAGGCTTTTATTTAGCAAAAATATGAGCTGGCTTCAACGCACTGTTGCTTTATCAAGCTTATTTGAACTAGTGGTCTCGAACTAACGCTCCTAAGTGAGTATATCAGCGAGTCTGGCCAATGGAGCCACGTTTCGACAAGTGTTTGAAAAAATTTTAACTTCCTACGTCTCCCCTAACAACCAAGGATAGCATTTATAGCCCGCCTAATCGTGTTTAGCCTTACATATCATTCCAGCCAATCAGTTCAAATGTAACTTGTGGCCCATTTCCCGTACAATGGTGGTGTAAAAAAATCTACCACTGAGCGATTCTGATTTTGGGTGTTGTCTGACAGCACCATCATTTTATTTTGGCTATAACTTGTTAATTCCTAGACTATTTGCATAACGTTGTACATATTCTTTGTCAGCAAACCCTAAGGAACCCAAATATATATATTTAATAGAGCTAAAATGCTGCGTTCAAAATATGCAATTCCTTCTACCTCCTGTTTCGAAGATGTGCTGTCTGGGTACTGTAATGTTTTCAAACGTAAACCCATCTATTGTCATCTTTCTAATAAGAGTTTTTCAGGATTTAAAAACCTAACTCTGGGAAGGTTAGTGTTTTTATCACTGTCCGTCCGAAAAAGTTAGTGCATGTGGCCTTACACGCGTGATAGTAGTAATTGTGTATCGCGCGACGCGTGTTTTGTGTTGCACGTGTTCGGCTTTATGCCTCTCCCTTCTCTCTATCCTTTAGTCCATCTGTCTTTAGTTACGCCGTGTATAAAATGGAATGAATGAAATATTAAAATTAGGTCATTGTTCAGCTTGGTATCTCAATGTTTTTGCAAGAAATACAGCACACGTTTCATTGAAGAACGCGGGTAATAATACAGTAGGCTTTTACTATCAACGTGAAAGCGTTACAATTTGCCGACGAAGTAGAAAACAAGGGGGATTTCGAGTACTGTCATTGTGACAGCACTGTTCTTTACCATTCTTCTTCCTTTTATTAGAATTTATTTGTTAGGCTTTATATTTACTTGATAATTTATATATGTGGATTAGAATATTTCACGACACCTCCCCTCTTAAAACAGACATCCCATGTCAGTCCTTTATTCTATATATACACATAGATAAATGTAAGTCAACTTGACTTTACTCTGCTGTGGTGCTATCATGGTTTTATGTAGTTGGGTCCATTCAGAGTAGGCACTACTCATGAAATCTGCCTCAGACTTCTACAACCAATAATATATTTCGGTTATGTTACTGAACAGCCGCAAGTGTGAGTGCTTGTCTTAATGCTGCTTCGCAACCCATATTCACCATTTCTCTTCTCTGAGTCTGCGCAATGACATGTCCAGAGAACATTATATTTCCCTCAAAATGTACGTTATGAGGAGATAACATATACCTGGTGATAGCAGAGTTTCGTAGTGGATCCCATAATCTTCTTATTATCCTGTATGAAACATTCGGAATATCCTCAATCAAAGAGGCAACTCAGGGATTCATTACGTTCCTCCGAAATGTTTACATCCAACAATTTTCTCATCATTCTAGAGAAGACACTAGGCGCATTCTTCTATCCAAATGGCAATCTATTAAACTCATAGTGTCCTTCTGGGGTACTAAAAGCTAGGTATGGTCTAACCTCAGGCTTTACTGGAATCTGATAGTATCCTTTACTCAAATCCACTTTTGAGAAATATTTAGCTTTATTTAGTCTGGCAAACAGCTGATTTGTATCCGGCAATGGATCCACCTGTCCTTCTGTAATAGCATTCAGTCTCCTGTAATCTATACAGAGTCTATGTTCTCCAGAGGGCTTCCTTAAGAGTACAACACCGGAACTATATGAGGATTCACTGTGTGAAATAATTCCCTCCTTCAATAGATAGTCTATCTCTTCCTTCAAAGCTTTCTCCTTAGCAAACGGAATCGAATATGGTTTCATACAGACAGGTGTGGGGTCTATCAGTTTCATATCATATTCCAATAGGTTTGTATGCCCTGGTCGGTCTGTTAACACCTCTGCATGATTATTTAGAACCTGTTGCACTCTCTCTTTCTGAGTTTTCGTTAAATGTGTACTGATTTTCACCTGTGCTGCTGTCTCACAGGGGTGTAATGGATACTCAAATGATGAAAGTGGTTCCTTTTTCATCTCCATGGCGATGGACAAGGTCAACAAGTGTGTCTCCTCCTGATGTTCTCTTTCCAAATATTTCTTCAGGAGATTCACATGATAGATTTTTTCTTTCCCCTTCTTATCTATCTTATAATTTGTTCTAGATACCTTCTCTAAAACTGTATATGGACCCTGCCATCCAATTTGTAACTTATTCTGACTCCCGAGCAAAAGAAGCAGTACTTTCTCTCCCACAGCCAAATTTCTGTCTTTCGCCTTCCTGTTATAATAGGCAGCATGTTTCTTCCTGGCTTGTTTCAAATTTTCATTGGCAAGTTTCCAGCCAGTTTTTAAACGAGTGGTCAGCTCATTCACATATTGGTATGAAGATGTAATGCTTTCCTCTGCCTTTTCATCAGTCCACGTTCTTAACAAAGCTACATATGGACATTTAATTGTGTGGACCTATTTGTCCATGCACCGGTATGGTCTCTTCCACTCGAAGCTTTATAGTGATGATTTTTCCTCCCAGAATTATCATTCACAAAACGACCGCTACCAATTTTTCTTTTGGGGCTTTCTCCCCACTTAAAATTCTTGATGAGAGATTTCCGCTCTACATCCTCTTCCTCCAGTTTGTTTAAGTCCGATTGAGGGATTGTCGGCTTATCCTGGGGTAAGACATCTTTTTGCACTCTCCGCATAGTGGCCATTGTAAAACAGTTAAGTGAAGCTTGTCCGTGAAAAGGGGCTTCCCATTCCATTTGGTCCACTTTATCAAATCTATTTTTCTTTTTATTATCAGGCCTAATTTTGCCCCGTGGCGTGTCCAGGTCCTGATCAATGTTCCCACTTGTGGGTGTTCCCTCATGTGCTATGCTACACCTTTCTACAAAATTCTCAATGTCCCATCTTGCTTTGGGCCAATAATAATTGTGAGCCACCTTTTGAATGATGGTACCTATCTTCTCATGGTCCCCATCTGGTTTCACATGTAGGCTCCTTATTAATTCTGTCCTGTATCTTTTAGGAAGTACCAGCTGTCCCTGACCTTTGGATCTAGCTCCAGTCTTCCTATACATCAACTTGTTTTTCATGTAAAAAATCTCCCTTGCCTGGAGTTGTATGACAAGTTGACAATTTTCTGAAACAAGGCTTGAGTGTTTTATCCCCAGCCTGTGCCTTCCTCATCTCTTCTGGAGTGGTATCCAACATAATATCCTCCTCCTGTCTTGAGGTCGACCTGACCTGAAGGGTGGCCATATACACAGGTTTCCTTCTACAACGGTCAGTGTCATGATTGTCCATCTTACAATTTTTACACCACCTTTTTCCTTGGTTGATAGATTTTCTTTCATCATATTTCCTTTCATCGAATTGTGGGAATTTATTTTTATTTTCATACCGTGGCCTATCAAACTGGTGCTTACCTTTGTTTTGATCCCTAGGATCAAATTTATGAAAGTTCTGTGGTGCCCTAAAGTTATCCACTTGTTTCTTTTTATTACCTGTTACCTCTGCTTGAGCTGCTTGATACCTTTCATTAACATTTAGCAACTCACCCAGCCTCTCTGCACCTTGTTCCATGAGAAACTTTCTCAGGTCTGGAGCCATGGACTCTCTTAGCTGCTCTATAAGGACCATTTCCTTAAGATCTTGGGTTTTCCCCAGAGAAGTCCATTTCTCCAAGTATGTCTCTATTCGTGCAGAGAACTGGTGATAGGTTTCACCTGACAGTAGTTTAGCATTCCTAAATTTTTTCCTATAAAATTCTGCATTCTTTTCATATCTTAACAAAAGAGCCTGCTTTAGCATGTCATAATTTTCCTGATCACCTCTGCTCATTTTTGCAAAAACTTCATAAGCTGCCCCACAAAGTCCTTGAGATAACTTTAAGCTCCACCTCTCTCTCTCTAACCCATACGTGGTAGCTAATAGTTCATACCTATTTAGATAGCTCTCTATATCATCGTCTTTCTCAACAAAATGATCTAAATGAAAATTCATAGCTGAGGTTGAGGCTCCTTGGCTAGCAGTGGCATCAGAGGCAAAGGGACTGGCACCATTTTCAGGAGCATGGCCTTGAAACTCAAACTCCCTTAGACGTAACTCATGTTCCCTTTGTAATCTTTTATCTTCTGCTTCCCTTTCTGCAGTCAATCTTCTTTCTTCTGCTTCCCTTTCTGCAGCTAATTTCTTCTCTTCCCTTTCTGCAGCCAATCTTCTTTCTTCTGCTTCCCTTTCTGCAGCTAATTTCTTCTCTTCCCTTTCTGCAGCCAATCTTCTTTCTTCTGCTTCCAATTTCTTAGCCTCAGCCTCAATCTGCAACCTCTTAGTCTCAGCCTCAGCCTCAAATTGTAACTTCTTAATTTCCCTTTCAGCCTCTAACTTTCTTTCGGCTTCAAACCTTCTTTCTTCGCGTTCAATAAATTTGTCACATTCCGTAGTGACATAGGCAACCATAACTTGCCCATCTAATCCTAACTCTTTTGCAGTCTGAACAGCAGCAGATCGAAATTTGGCCAGGTCCGCCATTGTCTATCAGGTAAATTTATACAATGTCTAACCAACAATTCAACCTCTAACTATATATCTAATGGACAACACAGGCACCGTGAGCTCAACCTTATTTAATTCCACCCAAGGATACCTTTTAATTCTTATATTCCCTGAAGTGAATTACCCCCAATATTTTTAATAGGGAAAGATTCAAAATCCCAAGAGCGAGACCCCAATATATGTGGTGAAGTGGGATGTTATAAATATTTATAGGGGACTTAGTGTACTGACTGAGATCAGCTGTGAAGTTATCTATATCTAATAAGAGTAGTGTATTATAGATAACCTTACTTGCTGCCACATATATATATATCTCAGTCAGAATTATTCTGGAATAGTGTGATGACTACGTTGTATGTCTAGGGTATGTGTATGATGAAGTGTAAGTCATAACAACAACAGACAGATAAACAATTTAATTTATTCCACCACACTTGACAACACTGTGACACTCACATACATAAAACACTCTACAAGGATATCTTAAAGGAGTCACTGATAACTTTTCAAATAACAATATGTATTCATTTCTGTCATGAATGAATATGTGTCCTGATTCAAATACAAAGGGAACCAGGAATCACAATCAATTTTAATTACAAGTTATATGTACAGAATTTATCAATATGAATATTGTAGTGACATATATTATTAAAAGTATCCTATGTGTGTCAGTTGTGTAGTAGTAATATGAGGTAATACTGGTTTTGTTTTGTTCAAGCTCTGTTGGTATTTGTCATCATGACTTCAATAGTTTGTCTTTATTGGAACTAGTATTGGAGATGTTCTCTGTTCCTGATATTAAAACAATTTACTTCCCCTCTTAAGTTTATGTTACAATGTTATTTTAAGATGGGGGTACATAATTTTGAGCTCAGCTGGCCACATCAGCTTATCTTGCGTGATGGCGGCAGGAAAGGACTCCTCTTGTCCTTTACTTCATAACTAATTTATACTCTCTTTTTACACTGAGCACAATACTTCTCAAGCATTGTGTTCAGAGCGTTTAGGCCAACTGTCAGCTTCATCCTGAAATACTTTTATACAGTATTTACCTCTGTTGCGTGATAAGATTTCGCTACATCATTTTATTTCAATATCGGTTTTTAAACCGCCCACCCCATAGTGTTTAGGAGTGAGCTTTGTGGATTTGGGAATCGGTTTCCGAAAGTGAGAATTTGGCCTTCGTTGAAGAGGGGATCTCCGCTTTTTTTTTGTTCTGTCAGGGATGTGTAGTCCTCTTATGGATATTTCGTTTAGTCGAGATAATACCTCTAGTGTTTTCCCACATGTCGGGAGGCGTGATATTTCTGTGTATTTCATGAAAGCAAGGTAAATTGACTTTTTTCATTAACTCTATCGATTTTGGGTCGTGAGCGATTTCGATTCATAGCCTGTCTCCGAAAGTCGTCGTCACGAGATGTTCTTTCCCAGCTCACATGTCGCTGCATTGTACTGCATCGGTTGATGCAGGTACCAAGGACCATTACTTGCTACTTTGTTAAATGAACTAGGTTAGAAAACCTTTATTATCTAGAGGATATTCTTGAGGACATTATTTATACTTCGGCAGACGTGTCTGTCTTGCTGAAGTCAAACTAAGGAGAGTGAACTGATCTCATACATCTGGTTATCTCCTGGCTGTTATAGAAAAGGATGGAGTTGTTCACCTGACTACATTTACAGCACTTTGAAATATAACATGCATCTGACTCATCATTGTAATGCTGTCTACCGTTTATTGCTGTATTGAATGTTGCTGTGATAATGACTGTTTGATGTGCCTACACATTTGCGTAACCATTTTGTCACTGTGGCGTCCACAATAAATAATGAAGAAAAACGTCAACGGCTGTTTCAAGACTCATTGACTTTATACGTCGTGAGTTTACTGACGTCCTATGTGGATTGCCCTGTTATTGTTGCATGAACATTGTTTGACTGAACACATCTACACACTACACAAAACCAGACATGCGGATGCCATCCATCATCATATGGCATCACGCATCATTTGGTGGCCATAAGCTGGTTTGATTCTGGTACTAGCAAACACGGGGTCCCTTACCCACTTCATTTTCAACAAGAATTCATCAGCATCCTTCAAGAAATTAACATTCTTCAATACAGTCAACATCTTCAAAATTTTCAAAGTACTCGGCGTTGCCCGGTAAAAGTCAAAATTTCAACTTTTGACGGAAACAAGAATTTGACAGTACCCGGCGTTGTTACATGTTGCCGGATAACTCGGACTGCTGTTATCTTTTACGCAAGTCAAGCAAGTTGCTGCTGTCAAGGTTCCAGTGCTGTCGTTTTTTGAGAAGGTCAAGTGCCGGTTGAAACGGGTTGTTTTCTGAAGAAGGCCAAGTACCGATTTCCATCAACTTACTTTTGGATTAGAAGGTCAAGTGCCGAAACAACTCAACACACAGTATTTCAGAAGCTCTTGTACCATCGTGTTAGCAGTGGAAGCAGTTCAGATGTGCCATCATCGTTGGAGCTTCGCTCTTTAGGACGTTGATTGACATCCGTTTTTCTGCTGTTCTACGATTGGAAGCCTTTAAGTTAAGTGGCCTGTTTGTATGTAAACTGTGCCCTTATACTTCTGCTGAGTCTTCTGTGTATCATCTCATTCTATATGTTATATGTCTATATGTTATTTGTATATTTATATGTTTATATTTCAGCGGGTTCTCGGTTGGGTGGTGTCTCCGTTAGATTATGCCACGTCATAGAGGTCGTCTATTGTGAGCGTTTTCTGTAGGGTTTGCAAATTTCCGATACTGGAATTTGCTAAGCGACTTCTGTTGCTATTTATGTTAGCTGTGATGACATGTTTTAATATTGTTTTCGTTATTATTTCACATTCTTTAGTTTTGTTGTGATTTGTTTGTATTTGTTAGCCTACTCTTGTCTATAATTTAGTTTCATACAACATTTTTGTTTATACACTGTGGTGTCATGTATTTTGTTTAATTCTATCGCAGATATCGTCACATTTTTTGTGATATTTCATTAATTTCTGCTTTATTTTTAGTTGATTTCTGCGAAAGTTTTTGTATTGTTGCTGATCTTTGTTATTGTTTACATTGTTATTGTTTACATTGTTTGTATTGTTTACATTTTCAATGTTTACATTCTGCATGTGTTTACATAGTCATTGTTTACAGTTATAGTAATTAGTTAATGGGCTATGCTAATGCACTGTTACTACTATACTGATGATAAATGAATGATGAATAGTGTCGTGCACTATTGAATGAGAAGTGCACTTATGATCAAGATTTGAGTGCTGATATTTCATATACAAGTTCTTTGATTGGAGACTTGTTTCCCACAGAGACTGGGATAATATAATGTGATGTGAATATACAAGTGCTTAATTAAGACTTGTTACACTTAGGTTTGAAATAAATTAGTTAATTATTTCAGGTTTTGGACTCATATGTTAGACAACATGTCTACATTTGAGCACTTTATTGAGCAGGGTAAATTGCTTGGGAAGACTGGTGATAAGTTAGAAGAATTTGCAACTGCTCGATATGATAAAGCAATGGAAGCTGAACAAAAGAAACTGCATATGGAAGCTGAACAAAAGAAACTGCAGATGCAGGTGGATGAAAAGAGATTCCAAATGGAAATGGAAAAAACAAAAAAGGGAATCAGAAGCTGAGGAAAGAAAGCTACAGCTAGAGGCTGAGAATAAAAGACTTGAAAAAGAAGCTGAGAATAAAAGACTTGAAAAAGAAGCTGAAAATAAAAGACTTGAAAAAGAAGCTGAAAGACTTGAAAAAAGGCTGAAAATGAAAGACTTCAAATGCAGGCTCAAGCTGAAGAAAGGAAGTTACAAAGAGAGTCTGATGAGAGGAAAGCAAAAATGGAACATGAAGAAAAACTCTTAGCTTTAGAGTTGGAGAAATTGAAATTGACGAGCATGAGTAATGGTAATGATTCAAACAAGGGTTCATCTTCTGGGAAGGCTAATAATGATACTTTTAAGATTAAGTTACCAACATTTAGTCCTTCCAGTGATGACATAATGTTCTATCTGGACAGATTTGAACAAGCATGTACAGCTCATAACATAGACAAAGCAAAATATGTTTATCAGTTATCAGGGATACTGACAGGTAAAGCTCTAAGTATATTAAATATGGTGGATGAACCTGACAAGAGCAATTATGAGGTTGTCAGGGCCGCTTTGTTAAAGAAATATCAGCTTAACGAAGACGGCTATCGTCTACAATTTAAAAACATGTTACCTGAAAATGGAGTTGAATTCTCCGAGTTTATTGCAAGAATACGCATTACTTTCTCACGATGGGTTGAACTATCTAAGACGGAAAAAACTTATGAAGGACTTATGGACTTAATACTTAGAGACAAAGTCATGTCGTCTGTCAATGAGTCTTTCCTTGCTTTCCTTCATGAACGTAAACCTAAAACAATAAAAGAAATGGAAGATTTCTGTTGCCAATACGTAACTGCGCAGCCACACATAACCATGGGTAACTCTAAGGTGAAAGAAGGTTTACCAGTTGCTTCGGCAGCTCCGTATGGTCAAAACTTTGCTCGTAGATCCCAACAAAATTTTGATAGAAAGGGCAGCGGTAATTTCTGTCAAAATCATGGAAACCAATTTCATGGTGATTCTTCTTCGAAGAATTGGAGACAACCTGATAGTGGTCGTTACTATCACCCTAATAATTATAAGCATTTCAAAAGAGGATATGGTAATAGAGGTTATTCCTGCCGAAGACCTCAGAACCAAACAAATAGATGTTCGCATCAATGTGAACATGATAGTAATCGTGGAAACTGGAATTCGAACCAGTATAACAATTACAATAGAGACAATAATAACTGCAGAGATAATATAACTCTGATAACTTCAGAGGTAATAATAGTCGGGGTAGATCTCAACACAAAAAAAAGAGATATCAGCAGGCTAATGCTGTACAACAGGAAACTGAGGGAGCCTGTAATCATGTTGTTGATAGTAAAAACTTTGACGCTGTCACTAGTTCTGCTTTTGACTTTGAGAGAGCAAACAAATGCCCCCAATGCAGTACTTTATTCGAACCGGGTACCATAACTACTTTGAGTTGTGGTCACCCACTTCCCGCTCTTCCTGCTGCTGTTGCGCATGACGGGAGGGGTTCTTTAATTCTACATAAGGGTCTTGTTAATGATACTCCGGTCTCACTACTTTTCGATTCCGGATGCACCACTATTGGTGTTAGACAATCGCTTGTAGATCCATCTTGTGCTACAGGAAGGGTTATTAAATGTGTCACATTTGGCGGCACTCTAGAAAAATATCCTACTGCTGTAATTCGCATTGCCACTCCTTTCTTTACTGGAGATGTGCATGCTTGTCTCTTACCTAATCCTATTGCGGACCTTATTATTGGTCGTATTCACGGAGTTAGGGAGTGTACCCCACAGCAGATTGCTGCTTGGGAAGATAATAACATGCAAGCTACAAATGCAGTAATTACAAGAGCACAAGCTCTACAAACACCCGAAACTTCACTGAATAGTGATAATGAAGTTGATAGCCAAGATAGTCACTTAGTAATCACTCGTGACTCTTTCATAAAATTGCAAGAAGAAGATCCTTCTTTAAAAAAATTCTTCTTTCTTGCGAAGAAAGGTGATCCGAATCAGGATACAAATAGAAAATCTTGGATTGCAATGAGAAACGGCGTACTTGTACGTATGGTACAAGATTCGACTACGTCGGCACATTCGCAAATTCTTGTTCCCAAGAGCATGAGAGTGCAAATATTGCAACATGCTCATGACTCGCAATGTGCTGGACATATGGGTTTTTCCCGTACGAAGTCGAGAGTCCTTGCGGCTTTCTTTTGGCCTTTTGTCAATAAGGACATTCGTATTTACTGCCGATCATGCAAGGTATGTCAGGAGGTCAAATCTAGAGGACCACGACATGCTGCGCCTATCCAGGCTGCTGACATTCCTATTCGGCCCGTTTCAGAAAATGGCCATAGATATTATTGGCCCTTTTAAAAGGTCAAGTCGGCCAGAGGACATCAGTTTATCCTTACATGTGGTCGATATGTGCACACGTTGGCCAGATGGCTATTCCTCTTAAGAGCATATCTACTACAGATATCGCAAGATGCTCTTTGGTTGATATTTTCTCGCTTGGGGTTCCCCAGAGAAATATTGTCAGACCATGGCACTCAACTCATATCTGACACTATGTCACAGGTAATGTCTACCTTACATATTGAACGATCTCTCAGTAGTATCTACCATCCTATGTCTAATGGGTTAGTTGAGCGTCTGAATAGAACGCTCAAGACTTTGCTTGGTAAGATAACTGAAGATCATCCTCAAGATTGGGACAGGGTTTTACCCGCGGCTCTCTTTGCCTATAGAGAAGTCCCTAATGAACACACAGGATTTTCTCCCTTCGAACTTGTCTTTGGCGCGCGTCCACGCGGCCCTATGTCTTTATTACACGATCTCATCACTGCCGATGATATTAGCGATGAAACTCAATCCTCATATGAGTATGGCATTGCTCTTAGACAAAAGATCATTGAGGCATGTAAGCTAGCAACTGCTTCATCAGAAATTGCTAAAGAGAAGGCAAGGCAGTTTGCTAACAAGAATAGATGTCTACGACAACTTTGTCCAGGTGACAAAGCATTCGTCCTACTCCCCAGTAGGGAAAATAGACTTCTTATTGCATGGAAAGGTCCGTATGCAATAGTCTCTCGGATTTCCGATGTTGACTATGTGGTCGATATTGATGGAAAGCATAAAACTTTCCACATAAACATGCTTTCGGAATTTCACGAACGTCCGGACTATTTGCTGCCTATTTTCCAGGCAACGGATGATGCTCCTGCACCTCACGGTCATTATTCATCCCTGTCTGTCATTCAGGATGAGGAAGCTACCTTCTCTGATGTCAACCTTCCCCTTCCAGTGGTTCCATTACATTCCACGGAATCTTGGAAAAACGTTTCTGTTTCTCCTAATCTTTCTGGTGACGATCATCGACAAGTCTCGTCGATGTTACAAACATTTCAGGATGTTCTCACTGACATTCCTGGACACACAGATGTCATAGAACATGACATAATTCTTACCGACAATAATCCAATTAGGGTTAGGCCGTATCCTATTCCTATACACTTTCAGTCGCAAGTGGAAAAGGAATTGGATGAAATGATTCAATTAAATATAATTGAACCATCGACTTCACCATATTCTTCTTCCTGGTTATTGTCCGGAAGAAGGATAAGAACATACGAATTTGCGTTGATTATCGCAAATTGAATCAGGTCACAAAATTCGACGCTGAACCGATGCCTTTGTTAGAAGATCTACTGATTAGACTTTCTAATTCTAGATTCTTCACTAAACTTGACTTGTCTAAAGGTTATTGGCAAGTGCCTTTAGCAGAGCATGCCAAACGTCTTACTGCTTTTTCTACACCTAGGGGTCTATTTCAATGGAATGTTATGCCTTTTGGTCTCATGAACGCCCCTGCCACTTTCGTTCGCATGATGCGTCGAATTCTGTCACATCGTTCGGATGTCATCGCATACTTAGATGACATCTGTCTCTTCAGTGATACATGGGAAGATCACTATTTAGGGTTATATGACTTACTGTCCACTCTACGTGAGAATAATTTGACAGCAAAACCTTCTAAAGCTTTTGTTGGTTTTGGTGAAATCTCTTTCCTGGGTCATCGTGTTGGTCATGGTCTCTTGAAGACAGAAGACCTCAATACTTCCAAAATACTGAACATCTCTGTTCCTAAAACGAAGAAACAAGTTAGGAGTCTCTTAGGTTTAATTCAATTTTATGGGAGATTTATTCCAAATTTATCTTCGATCATGGCACCTCTCTCAACATTGTTGAAGAAAGGTTCGCCTAATCTGGTCCGTTGGTCTGAAGAATGCCAATCTTCACTAGACCAAATCAAGAATTTATTTTCTTCTCCTCCCATCTTAAGATTACCTACTCTTGATAGGACTTTTGTTCTTCGGAGTGATGCTTCATCCACTGGGATTGGAGCAGCACTGATGCAAGAATATGCAAATACTCTGCATCCTGTTATGTACATTTCTAGAAAACTAAATGCGGCAGAGAGGAACTACTCGGTTTTAGACCGTGAGTTGTTAGCGATGGTTTGGTCAAGTCTAAAGCTACAAAGATTCCTCCTGGGCGCACATTTCATTCTAGAGACTGATCAGAAAGCTCTTACAGCTATTCAGACTAAGAATTTGAAGAGTTCGAGATCCACTCGATATGCTATAGCTCTTCAACCTTTTCACTTCACGGTACGAGCTATCCGTGGTGCGGATAATGTGATGGCTGACATTTTGTCTAGATGCCCACATGACTCCAACTAATACTTCTGTCCTATATTTCTATATATTACAGAGTCATAACACACCTATATTTCTACAATAGATTAGCACATCTGTACTTACTTTATATGTACACACTATCGTGCTTTGTTGTCATCTTCTTCTGTTCGTTTTTTAAAATGATAGAGGAGGACTGAGTAGTTAATATAAGGGCCGTTAGTTTACTAAACAGCCACAATTATTAATAATGTATTGTACCTTATGAAGCATATTAGTTATTAATTAGCATTATATTGCTTGTACTTTCTCAGAATGTCATTGTTGAGCTGAGGACTTACCTTACGAGTTCTAGATTGTGTACTTACCCTCGGAATACCAGAGCATATGTCCTGGATCGTCATGTAGTTTAACTTTGCTATGTACTTATGTCATTACATGTCAAAGAATGTACTATTTAAATTTCCCTATCAGATTTGTACATCCATTTTTTAAAGACAATATTAGAGTATGCTGTTTAATGATGATTATAGTAACTTGCATACGTATATTGTGTTTACATGCTAACGTGATGTGTGTTGGTGACACCTCCCCGATGTGAATATTTTTTGAGACATATTTATTTTTCTGTTGAGGTATATCCTCACCAGACACTCTATAATTAGCCTATTGTTTGGCAATTTAATTAATTATCAGCGCATAATTCGTGCGTTTTGAGCCGCTTATCGCTTGCTCTTTGATATTGAAAAAAAAAATATGTTCCACATTTTTTTTTTTATCGGGAGGAGGTGGTGATATGTTGCGTGATAAATTCTCGCAACATCATTTTATTTCAATATCTGTTTTATAACGCAAGGGCAACAACTGCTTGAAATCTATAGTCACTTTTCTCGGTAAGCATTTGTCTTCTCGCGTTAGTATCGAATGCAGTTAACTTTTGAGCTGTGGTCATTTTTGCGCTGGACTGCGCATGACTTGTCTTGTTGGTTGGTCGATCGGTTTCCGCCCACCACTAGTGGGAGTGAGCGATTTGGAATGGCGAAAGAGATGCCTCGTTGAAGAGGGGATCTCCGCTATTTTTTGTTCTGTCAGGGATGTGTAGTCCTCTTATGGATATTTCGTTTAGTCGAGACAATACCTCTAGTGTTTTCCCACATGTCGGGAGGCGTGATATTTCTGTGTATTTCATGAAAGCAAGGTAAATTGACTTTTTCATTAACTCTATCGATTTTGGGTCGTGAGCGATTTCGATTCATAGCCTGTCTCCGAAAGTCGTCGTCACGAGATGTTCTTTCCCAGCTCACATGTCGCTGCATTGTACTGCATCGGTTGATGCAGGTACCAAGGACCATTACTTGCTACTTTGTTAAATGAACTAGGTTTAGAAAACCTTTATTATCTAGAGGATATTCTTGAGGACATTATTTATACTTCGGCAGACGTGTCTGTCTTGCTGAAGTCAAACTAAGGAGAGTGAACTGATCTCATACATCTGGTTATCTCCTGGCTGTTATAGAAAAGGATGGAGTTGTTCACCTGACTACATTTACAGCACTTTGAAATATAACATGCATCTGACTCATCATTGTAATGCTGTCTACCGTTTATTGCTGTATTGAATGTTGCTGTGATAATGACTGTTTGATGTACCTACACATTTGCGTAACCATTTTGTCACTGTGGCGTCCACAATAAATAATGAAGAAAAACGTCAACGGCTGTTTCAAGACTCATTGACTTTATACGTCGTGAGTTTACTGACGTCCTATGTGGATTGCCCTGTTATTGTTGCATGAACATTGTTTTGACTGAACACATCTACACACTACACAAAACCAGACATGCGGATGCCATCCATCATCATATGGCATCACGCATCAACCTCCTTAATGGTTACCACGCCTCTGCACTTCCAGCATTATTTCTTTCTAGTCAATCATCTAGGTGTCAGTGTACTGTTTGGCCATTGCATGCCGTTTTACTTTCCTCCGACACCTTCTGTTCAGGCTGGAGCATTATAGGCTTTACATCATGTTTGCTACTGAACTACACATATATACAGGCATAAATTAACAATTCACATTCAATTTTCATTAAAAGATACTGAATGTTTCAAGCTTACCACAATTCATGGAAACAAACACAGATACGTTGATTAGCAATGAATTCTGGCACAAATACTGGCACAAATTCCCATCTGCTTATGTTCCAGGCTTTTATTTAGCAAAAATATGAGCTGGCTTCAACGCACTGTTGCTTTATCAAGCTTATTTGAACTAGTGGTCTCGAACTAACGCTCCTAAGTGAGTATATCAGCGAGTCTGGCCAATAGAGCCACGTTTCGACAAGTGTTTGAAAAAATTTTAACTTCCTACGTCTCCCCTAACAACCAAGGATAGCATTTATAGCCCGACCAATCGTGTTTAGCCTTACATATCATTCCAGCCAATCAGTTCAAATGTAACTTGTGGCCCATTTCCCGTACAATGGTGGTGTAAAAAATCTACCACTGAGCGATTCTGATTTTGGGTGTTGTCTGACAGCACCATCATTTTATTTTGGCTATAACTTGTTAATTCCTAGACTATTTGCATAACGTTGTTGATAAGGGTGGAATTAGGATGCCGTCGAATTACCACCTCTATCGACACCAGGTATTACAATGCAAGATGTGGGTGTCTTATCTGGTTTAGATTGTTGCTGTGTGTGTTGCAGTAGAACAGTTCACAGGGTACACCACAGGCAACATGACGTGTAGAGTCATAAAAAATGGTAACTTCGCTTTAGGTTTATACCATTTATTGCACGCCACAAAACAGTCATGATACTTATGTTATCATCGGCATAGCACAACGAATGCAGCATTCAAACTCATGTTAACTGACAGTCATGTAGAAGTCAATACTCAATAGTTGTATGGAAAACAAATATCATAGCGAAGCTTGATAAATAATACATATAACTCCTGCAACCGTGGTCAGCTGCAGATCCTTAATGTTCATAGACAATAATAATTATTCCTTCCTGATGCTAGCAGATCAGATGTATACAATACGTCCGTTTACTGTCTGCACGTGAGTAGCATACATGGATTACAGGTCAGCTCGACCTTTATAACCTTCCTAAGTCTAACCATCTGACTTGGACGTGATCTCTGATATAACGAATCCTGGAACACAGACAATAGTCTTGTTGGTCTAGAGCGACCCATAGATATATAACTAGTTCAGGTATAAAGATACCGGTGACTTAATCCTAGTCAAAGTACCTCTCCATTTTGAATCACACAGGCGAGCAAAAAGGCGACAAAATGACGAACCTCTAGATGATAGCCTAAAGTTCGATACAAGAGGAATTACCTTATTTCGGAAAATCAACCATGAACATATGCCTCCAGGCAGGCTTGAATAATACGGGGAAATAGTCTAGTTAGCTAACTAACTCACAAAGACAATGTATTTCCCTCAGAGAATCACAAGACGCAGTCGCGTCCGCTCGCTAATCAGTCCATTTCTCAACTCCCCGACCTGGGCGGAACAACAAAACGACAACCCAGTCGAGACATGCGCAGAGTGACAATCTCTGAGTCGCTGTTCACAATAAGACGATTCTAAGAACATTCGAGATAAAAGTCTTACACAGTCGCGCCTTTTATGGACATGAACAGAAGCGTTAAGAAAGGTTTCAAACATCTACAACAGTTGACTGATACTACCAAATAAGGAGATATGGTCACGCTTCGTTCAAGACATTATAGACCGAACGTGTCTCTATACAAGAGGAGGTAAACTCATAAAAAATAGCAGTATCGATATATCGGATTCTGTCCCTTTGACCATAAAATATATATAACATGCATTTCAGTCAAATAATGATCATACATACGAAAAACGATCATACAAAGACTTTGGAAAAAAGTAATTATTTGTGCGTAACAGTTGTACATATTCTTTGTCAGCAAACCCTAAGGAACCCAAATATATATATTTAATAGAGCTAAAATGCTGCGTTCAAAATATGCAATTCCTTCTACCTCCTGTTTCGAAGATGTGCTGTCTGGGTACTGTAATGTTTTCAAACGTAAACCCATCTATTGTCATCTTTCTAATAAGAGTTTTTCAGGATTTAAAAACCTAACTCTGGGAAGGTTAGTGTTTTTATCACTGTCCGTCCGAAAAAGTTAGTGCATGTGGCCTTACACGCGTGATAGTAGTAATTGTGTATCGCGCGACGCGTGTTTTGTGTTGCACGTGTTCGGCTTTATGCCTCTCCCTTCTCTCTATCCTTTAGTCCATCTGTCTTTAGTTACGCCGTGTATAAAATGGAATGAATGAAATATTAAAATTAGGTCATTGATCAGCTTGGTATCTCAATGTTTTTGCAAGAAATACAGCACACGTTTCATTGAAGAACGCGGGTAATAATACAGTAGGCTTTTACTATCAACGTGAAAGCGTTACAATTTGCCGACGAAGTAGAAAACAAGGGGGATTTCGAGTACAGTCATTGTGACAGCACTGTTCTTTACCATTCTTCTTCCTTTCTTTATTAGAATTTATTTGTTAGGCTTTATATTTACTTGATAATTTATATATGTGGATTAGAATATTTCACGACAACAACACACAACAGAAATGGAATCCAGTGGACTCTGAATAAGCAGTTGGATGATCTGGATTTTGCCGATGACTTGGCTCTTCTGTCCCATAACCGTAATCAGATGCAGGACAAATTGAAAACACTCGATGAGAGGTCACAGCAATTGGGTCTGAAAATACACAGGGAATAGACAAAAATATTGAGAATAAATGCAGGTAATGATAACAGGATTGAACTTGAAGAAGCACCAATGCAAGATGTAGAAAGAATCATACACATATCTTGGCAGCAATATAGACAAAGTTGGAGGGACAGACAGTGATATCAAAATAAGAATACAAAAAGCAAGAGGAGCTTTCATTGCATTTGGGAAATAAATGGAGATCAAGAGAAATCGGATCCAACCCGAAAATATGAAGATTCAAATGCGACGTCAGTCCTATTGTATGGCTCTGAGACATGGAGAACAACAAAGACAACAACTAAAAAGCTAGAGACTTTCATAAATGGGTGCTTGCGTAGAATAGAGGGATTAAAATGGTATGACAAGGTTACCAACGTGGAACTGATGACAAGAACTAGACAAGTGCCAGTGGAACAAGAGATGAGAAGAAGACGATGGCGATGGATAGGACACACACTGAGGAAACCTGTTGATAGCATTACAATGCAGTCCTTGTTCTGGAAACCCCAGGGCAAGAGAGGCAGCGGTAGACCAAGAAGCACATGGAGAAGAGAGCTGGAAACAGAGGTGAAAATGATAAGGAGAACGTGGAAAGAACTTGAGATGATAGCACGTGACAGGAGGACTTGGCATGTGTTTGTTGAAGGCCTATGCTCTTTTGGGAGTGGAGGGTTATGAATGAAATATATATATATATATATATATATATATATATATATATATATATATATATATATATATATATATATATATGGAGCCGCGCTGGTGTAATGGCTACGACGTTGTACTGGCGACCAGGTGTTCATGGTTCAAACCCGGCCGTCGGCGTTTGAAGAAATGTTTACGACCGGAAATTTGACTGAATAACCTGAACGGCTCCTGCACATAAATCCCGGGTTGGAAGGAAAGTCCACTGACCCCCCAGCCTCGCAATGACATGTCATTGGGCCGAAAGAGCTGGAAAGCTCGAGTGCCGCTGGTTATAGGAAAAAAAAAAAAAATATATATATATATATATATATATATATATATATATATATATATATATATATATATATATATATATATATATATATGACATTTTTAGCGTTAAAGTTGCATTTTATTTATGTCTTTTTGACATCTACAACAGATACTATTAATGACCTTGAAACGCATGTTGCCGTGCCCTTTGAAGCAAGCCGTGTAGCCAGGAAACGATAGAGCGATATAGGGAGACATAAGCGAGGTAGCAGCAGTGTGAGAAAAGGGCTGCCGAAAGTTATGGGCGTGTAGATAGCATTTAGTAGCACCGCTTTCAGTGTCTCACACCCGGGAACTGAGACCCGATCGCAGCCTCTCCCCCTATGAGTGCTTAAGTATGTTCATTCACCATCGTGGCGGGTTGACCCGACTTCCGCCGAATACAATGGCTAGAGGTGACACGTAGTTTTCCTCTGTCTGCCTTACAATGAACTGTAACATCCGCCCGGTCTCACGATAATATAGTGAGAAAAAAAAAAGGGAGAATCCTTGGTTTATTCAGCTTTTCTTCATTCATATGTACATACGGTCTCTTTCATTTTCATTCACAAACTTGTTGCACTTCCGGATTTCGCTGTCCGAATTTGGACTGTAACGGATTCTCAGAACAGTTTCCCATGATTCAACTTGCGTCAAAAAGAACTATATTCCCACACTCCCGGTCACAGAGGATATTAATACATTTAAAATTATCATCATAATAACGTATTTCTGGGTCGAGTTAGGTTTATTAATCGGTGGCTCAGTGGTCCATTGGTGGTACAGGGATGGATTTTCGGGGTGCGGGTACATAACCTAAAATTTAAAATTTTTATTATACTTTTGTGTACATTTATTTCCAAGAATTGGTCCATATCCTTCATCGGACAATCAAAGGGGTTCACAGCCTTCATTTGACAATCAAGGGTGTTCTTATCACACAAAAAACAAAAGGTTAAGAAACCCTGGTGTATAGTGATATTAAAATCTTAATGAACCTTCTCTGTTATCTAATCTAGACTCCAGACTAGACTATCCAGCGAGTCTCCGTATCTCATTTAGGCATCATCTAAACTCTAAACTCTAAAACATTGTTCAAAATGTTGTATTCATTTTTTGTCCAAAGGAAGTCCTACTCTGCTTTCCGTATTTCTACCTTGCACTTTTGTAAGAGCATCCGATTGGTTAAGTGGTTAGAGCGCTTTCTTCTCACGCGACACAGTTACCGACTTTCGAGATCAAAACCTGGTAGCGTCAAGCGCTGCAGTATATCCAATTGGTGTCAGACTAACTGCTCTTAAGGTAGGGAAGGCAAAGGCAGCGAGGAAAGCAACTAGTTCCCCACATCACAAAAAAGCTGGACCCGGTGTAGTGAAGTCCCTAACACTTCGCTCCCCTACAGCAGTTTGTTCTATGGGACTATCTTTATCTTGTATGTTTCTCTAAATACTTGAATCTCTAATATTGCTTAATAAAAGCCGGTTATTATAATATAATATTATATTATAATAGTGACAAACTCTCACTGGACACAGAAATTGACAGTCGCATTGGCAAAGCTGCAGCTACATTTTCCCGCCTCACATCGCGTGTTTGGGGAAACTCCAAACTCACAACGAAGACCAAAGCCGCGGTATATAACGCCTGCGTCACCAGCACACTTCTATATGGTGGATAGACATATACAACCTATGCTAAGCAAGAAAGAAGGCTCAATACCTTCTATCTACGGTGTCTACGCCACATCCTCGGCATTTCGTGGAAAGATAAAGTGACAAATGTCGAGGTGTTGTCACGAGCTGGCCTTCAATGCATGTATACACTGCTTAGACAACGCAGACTACGCTGGCTTGGCCATGTCCGCCGCATGTAATATGGTCGCATCCCGAAAGATATCTTCTACGGACAACTGGTAGATGGCAAAAGAACAGTTGGGTGAACGCATCTGAGATTCAAAGATGTGTGCAAGAGAGACATGAGGGCACTGGATATAAATCCAGCAACGTGGGAGGACGAAGCTGCCGATCGCACCAAGTGGCGATGCTATTTACGGCGCCACCTAAGCTTGGGCGAAAATAAGCTCAGACAACAAGCAGAAGAGAGGATAAAACGTCGAAAGGAAAATAAGCAGCTGAAGGCTGACAATTCAGGAGCGCAAACCAGTGGTCAGTTATGACTGAAGGGGCTATTATTACTCGTATTATTATTATTTTATACGAATAGATGTAGATTTTCTTAGGTGTAGGTTTCCTTCAATAGTCAGCTGCCATGGTGACTCCATGCTCCATAAGGAACGAACAGCGAAACAATGATAATACGCATTTGTGTTGTGTGCTGCCAGGTATATGAGTTTGTCCTTTTGCACATCCAGTACTATGCGCGTCTCAGTTCTTGTGCGTTATTCTGAAGAATCCCATTCTGCCAACAACAAAAAATTTCTTTGTTAAACATTTGGTTGGAATAAGAAAGACAACTTGAAGGAAACCCAAGCCGAGAAATCTCAGTTTGTGGATGCGTGACCACGGATATAATCAAATGAGAATAAACATTCCAGTGTGAAGCTGGGAATAACAAAACTACTCGCTTCACGGAAACAAGAGATTGCTTGTTTTGCAATGAATCTGGGTGGGTTTGAAAGAGATCTCAATTAAAACCCAGTGACTGAAACCGCCTCCGTGTTTAGACAGTTACGTGATATTCTTGACTTCTCGAGAAAAGCAGCTAATTCCAAATTTGGAAGGATATTATTAGAATCCCTGAGATATTTATCTTATACCAGCATCATATGCAAGTTTATCCAGCCTAATTCGGCTAACACACTTTTCGGTACTGAAAATATGAGTTTTCATTGTGGTTAATATTTCCTTCTACTTCTACATGCTATAATTACAAATTGTGTTTAGGTGTGTGCAACAGTTCATACAGCTCGTTCTATAAACACTCCAGTTACATAAAGGTATCTTTTGGCCTTTCTTTACCTGCCCCTTACAACATGATTTAATATGAGCAACAATTGTATTTTATTCCTGTTAACAACACCCAGCGCAAGTATAAAAAGAACTATTCAGAATACGTTGAATATAACATAAACATTCATAACCATAACAGAACGGAAACTAGGAAGTCAGATACCAATGACTTTATGCATGGAGGCATATCTGAAGTCATCCTTACATGGCCACCAGCCAAGCCCAATGCTATAGTATTGTGACGAGATGGATTTTGGGGAGATCTCTTCTCGATCTCTCTTTCACTACGGCAGTAATCAGTTACATTGTTGTACTGACTAATTGCGACTAGGGTCAGCACTTTTTCTTTCTCTGTTACATAGCAGATAGTTTGTATCTACATTCTTTCACTCCTTTCAGGGCTAAGTCGTCATGTCTGTTTGTTACCCATTTCTCCCTGCTTTGCAAGGAGCGTCTGAGATAATATTAACGACAACCGTCTTGGCTAATCGCAGGTGCAGCCGACATCAGACAACAGATTAGCCCTACAAATCGCCAGCGTATTTGCTTACTTGCTGATAAGGCCAGACTGTGCTCGTCGCAAAGCTGGTAAAATTGGAAGACACCTTATGGACAGACAGGACTGACAATATTACTTTAGATAAAGTAATAAGATGTTAAATCTTACTGTCACAGTATAGATGTCAGGACTAGTAATATTGTGGATTTATCACCACCAGCATATGGATCATAATACTAGCAATATCAAGACTCGTTATCTAAGAGTATGACCACAACAGAGACTAGGTGACATAAACTCACCATAACACCTGTAGCAGGCTAAGTTCCCTTTAATAAATAATCATGCTGTAGTGAAATTGACAGAGATACAACGGTAAAATTCCTCCAAGGATAACATTTAAGGATAAAAACATAATGCGTAGGCTGCTGATGTACATGATCGCCTAGACCGCGGGTCATCACCCTCCATAAATTTGACTTGCTAGACCGGAGGGGAACGGAGGATCAAAAAGGAAAAAAATATGACTGGAAAGGCTAAAGAGACGCAATTGGGGGGGGGGGGGGGGGGGGAAGTGGATGAAAGTAAAAAAAAAAATTCAAGTCCCCCAAATTGACACGAGGTACGGAATTGGACGTTTTGCGATACCAAGCGCTTGATTTGAATTTGAGCGGAAGAACGCAGATGTCTGAAAAAAAATTACAAAAATTAAAAAGTAAATTTTTCTTAATATTAATGTTAGGAATATAAAAATTAGCTGGCCAGATGGCCTATTCTGAGCAGTGAACGAATATGGTCTTAATTTTACAGACGGATAGATAATATTGAAAATAATGACAAAAGACAGTGTAGTTTACATCAGCCACAGACTGCATTGAATCTAACATATCGTTATTTGCACACAAAAACACGACCTTGGACACAGATGTTCAAATTTACTTGGCATAGAAGTGAAGGGACATTGGTGGTAGCTGTGTCTAAATATAACTTTTTACAACAAAAATTTGAAGGGGAGAGAACGGTTGGGTCAAAAATCAAGCACAATTTTGTAGAAACACAAGTAGAGACGGACAGACTAACAGATAACCATCCATACGTGACTGAAGCTTGACTGAAATGACTTTAGTGAGGAAATTTGAAATTAAAAATAAACCTCGGCAGTGATTGGCCACAGACAATCATATCATTAGCGCTCAGAGCGCATTTGGGGTCATTCTTCAATAATTGTTCAGTGTTAGACACAGATTTTAAAGTGTGGTGTTTTCCCATATGAAAGACAGTGAGTTAAATTTAGGGACGCCATCCTATAGCCAGCAGCTCAGCTGAGTTTTGCTAGCACTTCTGTGTTAATTATTCATAATCTGGTAAGATTGAAATTATTTCTTTATATATTTTGAATATTGTTTCATGTTCGAGTGATTTGATACTGCCATATCATAATCTAGCCTTACAAACAAGTAGGGATTTTGCTCTAGACCCCCCGCCCAAGTCAGGGTCTAGGGACTAACAATGTACCTAAACACCAGCAAGGATTATGCAAGACCGATCAAGAGTTGAGAATAAGGAAACATATTACCTATCCTCTTTTAGGGTAGAAAACTAATAATTATTTTTCAGAATCTATAGTCTGGGAGGATCTATCGGATGTAAACCCACCATGGTAACTGTGCTGTTTGGTCAGAGAGATCTGACCTGTCTGTATAATGTGGTTGTTGTGTCAGTGTGGTGTCCAGACGTGGGTAGAGAATAGATTTTGACACATGGCCCATACTTTGATTGCAGAGCTGCGAGTTTCTGTCGTCTACGAAGCAGTATCTACTCGGGTGGTGATTTACACAAGTGTATCTGTGCAGTCCTTGTGACAGAGACCACCATTATTGCCCGCCAGCACGGAGAGGTGGGACCACCTGATTTCAGCACCAGAGCTACAAATACCAGATGAGTGAGCCTCTGGTCTGCTGGATATTCACCAACCCCATTTAGTTGCAGATACCCCATAAAAATTCCCACCATTTTCTGGACACTATGTAGTCAATATAGACAGGTGTGATGAGACCACCCCAACAGCACAGACAATAAATATCCTCCTTAGTAGCTGACTACCAGAACATTTTAATAAAACTAACTATTCTAGTACTTAAATATGTACACTTTTGCATTTATTATGTAACATTCCATGCATAATTTTCATAAATTTTAAATCCTTCTTTTAAAACAAGTTCTGGTCAAAATAAAACTTGATCCAGAACAAATAAATGTAATATAATTATATCAAAAACTTTACACCCGTGAGTTAGTTCAGTGTATTTTAACACTTGTTAATCTTATTAGTCTTGTTAAATATCTATGGGTATATTTATAACTATCACACCACAGTACACATCATACCCTAGACACTTTACGCAGCTACATTCATAAAAAAAAAAATTAAGTGTGAGGTCGTAGTGGTAGCAAGAAAGGCCTTCTGACAATTCTCAATTACATTTTATCTCAGGAGCCTTCACAGCTGGCCTCATACAATTTACATGTAGTACCATCATCATCATACAATACCATCAATACCACTACATATATTGGGGTCTTGTCCAGGGATAATTAGCCCAACAGTAATATTAAGATCTCCTGGTGGGAGAAATAAAAGTAGGGAAATAAATTGTAAAATTTCCTTTAAAAGTAAAAGTGTCCCTGCAGATAAAAGTTGGTGAATCTTCACAGCCAGTAATAATTAATTAGTTAACTGGTTAGTTAGAATTAGTTAGATTATAGTCACTATAGTAATTAGAAATGTACTTAGTGTATATTTGCTGGTTAAAGTTTTCAAGCTTAAATATTATTATGGATTGTCTCTGGTGGGCCAATGCTGAGCTAGCAAAGTTTAGATCAGCTGCTGTGCTCACTGCGAAGGAGATGGGGATGGATGGTCAAATTTTAATTCAATACGTAACGACTGAATGTGATAAATATATTGAAAGGGAAGATAGAAAGGGGCTGAAAGAAAATTCATAAGAAGTACTTAGCTTGTATATTATTATATTGTCTGAAAAGTATGGCTGAGCTAGCAAAGTTTAGATCAGCTGCTGTGCTCACTGCGAAGGAGATGGGGATGGATGGTCAAATTTTAATTCAATACGTAACGACTGAATGTGATAAAAATTGGAGGGAAGAAGAAAAAGCTGAAGAGAAGAGGTTACAAATTGAGGCTGATAGAGAAATTAAGAGGCTGCAGATTGAGGCAGAAGAAAAACGACAGCAAAGGGAGGCAGAAGAAAAAAGGTTGACTGCCGAAAGGGAGGCAGAAGATAGAAGGTTGCAGAGGGAGCACGAATTACGACTAAGGGAGCTGGAATTACAAGGCCCGGCCCCTGAAAATGGTGCCAGCCCTTTTGCCTCAGATGCTACGCCCAGTATGGGAGCCTCAAACTCAGCTATGGGGTTTCATTTAGACCATTTTGTTGAGAAAGACGATGACATAGAGGGGTACCTGGGACGTTTTGAGTTATTAGCTACTACATATGGGTTAGAGAGAGAGAGAGGTGGAGTTTAAAGCTATCACAGGGATTGAGGGGTGCTTCTTATGAAGTATTTGCCAAAATGAACAGGGAAGACCAAGACAATTATGACATGTTAAAGCAGGCTTTGTTATTAAGGTACGAGAAGAATGGTGAATTTTATCGTAAGAAATTTAGAAATGCCAAACTGTTGTCTGGGGAGACATACCACCAATTCTCTGCCAGACTAGAAACCTATTTGGAGAAATGGACGGCTCTGGGGAAGACCCAAGATCTTAAAGAAATGATCATGATTGAGCAATTGAGAGAGTCCATGGCTCCAGACATGAGAAAATTTCTCATGGAACAAGGTGCAGAGAAGTTGGGGGAAATTTTAAATGTTGCTGAGAGGTATCAGGCAGCCCAGGCAGAGGTAAGTGGTGCTAAGAAGAAGCACATAGACAATTTTAAAGCTCCACAGCAATTTAATAAATTTGATAATAGAGAGCAGGGAAATAAAGGTAGGACAAATTTTGAGCGGCCAAGAAATGACTATCGCGACAGAAACTCACAGTTCAATGACCAAAAGTTCAATGAAAGAAAACCGTTGAACCAAGGAAAAAGATGGTGTAAATGGTGCAAGAAGGATAACCATAACACCGAATTTTGTAGAAGGAAACCTTCAAACATTGCTGCAATGAAGTCGGGGACGCAAAGATTAAAGGTTAATCCTAAGGGACAACAGGAACCTTATCACCCCCCAGTTTGTGAGGATGTTATTTGTAATGGGGTCACCATAAGGTGCCTTTATGATACAGGTTTGGATTATGATTCAGTTGTGAAGTCTAGCCTAGTGGACCCAAGTCAGTATACCACAGAAACAGTGGAAATACAAGGGGCGACTAAGGACATACCACTCATGACACTTCCCATCGCAAGGATAACGGTGAAAACTCGCTATGTGGAAGGAGAAATCAGAGCAGCAGTGATAGATGAACCAATCTACCCTCTGATATTGGGGTGTAGATACGTCTTCTTGGGGAATCCCGAGAAACCTGTGATCATGGCGACAGTGCAGACCAGGTCACAGAAGAAGGAGGAAGAAGGTGAACCTATAAACGCTCATCCAGAGGAGATGAGGAAGGCGCAGGCTGAGGATAGGACACTCAAGCCCTGTTTTAAAAAATTGCCCAAATGCCACACACCTCCGAGCAAGGGGGAATATTTCATGAAGAATAGATTCTTATACAGGAAGACAGGAACTAGATCCACTGGTCACGGACAGTTAGTTTTTCCCAAGAGATATAGGGCAAATTTGATAAGGAGCTTACATGTTGGAAAAGATGGTGACCATGAGAAAGTCGGTACCATCTGCCAAAAGATTGCTCTAAAATACTATTGGCCCGACGTAAATGTCGATGTTGAAAACTTTGTAGAAGCATGTGGCGTATTTCATGAGGGAACACCCACAAAGGGAAAATATGTGCAGGACCTAGAACCGCCACGGGGCAACTTTAGGCCTGAAAGGAAAACTAATTATACACGGGTAGACAAAGTGGAATGGGAGCCCCCTTTTCACACCCAGTCTTCACTTGAATGGATTAACATGGCCGCTATGCGAAGAGTACAAAGAAGAAATTTAACCCAGGATAGGATGACAATCCCTCGGTCAGACTTATATAAACTGGAGGAACAGACAAGAGAGCGAAGATCTCTCATAAACAATCTTAAGTGGGGAGACAAACCCCAGAGAAAAATTGGTAGTGGTCGATTTGTGAGTGATGATTCTAGGAAGAAAAGTCCTCATTATAAAGCTTCTAATGGACGGGACCAGATGAGTTCCATGAAAAATAAGTATGATAAATTAAAGATCCAGATGTAACTTTATTAAGGACCTGGACAGATGAGAAGGCGGAAGAGACTGTTACCTCATCGTATCAATATGTGAACGAACTGACCACTCGTTTGAAAGCTGGATGGAAACTGGCAAATGATAATTTGAAACAAGCCAGGAAGAAACATGCAGCATATTTTAATAGGAAGGCAAAGGACAGGGAACTGGCAGTCGGAGAGAAGGTGCTGCTTCTACTACCGGGAAGCCAGAATAAATTACAAATTGGTTGGCAAGGTCCATATACGGTTCTAGAGAAGGTGTCTAGAACAAACTATAAAATTGACAAAAAGGGGAAGGAAAAAGTTTATCATGTAAACCTGTTAAAGAAGTATCTGGACAGACCACTCCAGGAAAGCACCCCCTTATTGACCTTGGCTATTGCAACCCAGATGCAAAAAGAACCACTCACCTCACATGAATACCCATTACATCCTTGTGAAACAGCAGCACAGGTAAAAGTCAGTAAGCACCTGACTAAAAACCAGAGGGAGAGAGTTCAACAAGTTCTGGAGGAACATACAGATGTATTAACAGATAAACCAGGCCATACAAATTTGCTACAGTATGACATGAAACTGGTAGACTCAAACCCAATCTGTATGAGAGCCTATTCTATTCCGTTCGCGAAGGAGAAGGCATTAAAGGAAGAAATAGATTATTTATTGAAGGAGGGGATTATTTCGCACAGTGAATCATCTTTTAGTTCTAGTGTCGTTTTGTTGAGGAAACCGTCTGGGGAACACAGACTGTGCATAGATTACAGGAAACTGAATGCTGTCACAGAAGGACAAGTGGATCCATTACCAGACACAAAACAGCTATTTGCCAGACTGAACAAGGCAAAATACTTTTCAAAAGTGGATCTTAGTAAAGGCTATTACCAGATCCCAGTGAAGCCTGAAGTGAGACCTTATTTGGCTTTTAGCACTTCGGATGGACATTATGAATTCAATATGCTACCATTCGGACTGAAAAATGCTCCGAGTGTGTTTTCAAGGATGATGCGAAAATTGTTGGACCCCCTGAATAACCCATGTATCACGAATTTCATGGATGATATACTCGTCGCCACAGAGACATTTGAAGAACACATTGAAGCTCTGGAGATGTTGTTTGATAGACTTCGGGAGGCGAACTTAACTGCTAGGCCAACAAAATGTTGTATTGGATGCAAAGAGTTGGAATTCTTGGGGCACACTGTATATCAGGGTAATATGACCCCTGATCCTAAGAACTTGGAAAAACTGCAGAGAGCACCTAGGCCGCAAACCAAAAAGGACGTGCGATCATTCGTGTCGTTATGCGGATTTTATCAGAAATACATCAAAAATTTTAACGCCATTTGTGCTCCTCTGACTGATCTGACTCGCAAGGGACTTCCAGATAAAATTATTTGGACTGCACAATGTGAATTAGCGTTCCAAGAGTTAAAGGAAAAACTCACTAGCAAGCCTATTCTCAAACTGCCTGATTTGACACAGGACTTTGTCTTAAGAACCGATGCAAGTAATGTGGGACTAGGAGGGGCTTTGTTGCAAAGATCATCTTCACCTGATGGGGAACTTAAACCAGTCGCTTATGCAAGCCGCAAATTGAATAAGGCGGAACAAGGATACTCCACAAGCGAAAAAGAATGTTTAGCATTAATCTGGGCAATAAAGAAGTTTCAAATCTATCTGTATGGTAGGACATTTGTGGTGGAGACGGATCATCAGCCTCTCGTGTTCTTGTCTCAGGCTAAGCATGAAAACGCAAGATTGCTGAGGTGGTCTTTATTGCTTCAACCTTATCAGTTTAGTATCCAATATATCCCAGGCAAATTGAATGTCGGTGCAGATTTCCTCAGTCGGCACCCCTGTGATCAAAATTAGAGTAATGGCAGACGGGAGGAGTAATTTTACCTATGTGTATCGCTGGTTTTGGAACTTGCCATAGGCATGTTTTCAGGTGGGGAGATGTGTAGTGAAATTGACAGAGATACAACGGTAAAATTCCTCCAAGGATAACATTTAAGGATAAAAACATAATGCGTAGGCTGCTGATGTACATGATCGCCTAGACCGCGGGTCATCACCCTCCATAAATTTGACTTGCTAGACCGGAGGGGAACGGAGGATCAAAAAGGAAAAAAAAAAAAATATGACTGGAAAGGCTACAGAGACGCAATTGGGGGGGGGGGGGGGGGGGGGGGGGGGAATGGATGAAGGTGAAGAGATTCAAGTCCCCCAAATTGACACGAGGTACGGAATTGGACGTTTTGCGATACCAAGCGCTTGATTTGAATTTGAGCGGAAGAACGCAGATGTCGGAAAAGAATGACAAAAATTAAAAAGTAAGTATTACTAAATATTAATGTTAGGAATATAAAAATTAGCTGGCCAGATGGCCTATTCTGAGCAGTGAACGAATATGGTCTTAATTTTACAGACGGATAGATAATATTGAAAATAATGACAAAAGACAGTGTAGTTTACATCAGCCACAGACTGCATTGAATCTAACATATCGTTATTTGCACACAAAAACACGACCTTGGACACAGATGTTCAAATTTACTTGGCATAGAAGTGAAGGGACATTGGTGGTAGCTGTGTCTAAATATAACTTTTTACAACAAAAATTTGAAGGGGAGAGAGAACGGTTGGGTCAAAAATCGAGCACAATTTTGTAGAAACACAAGTAGAGACGGACAGACTAACAGATAACCATCCATACGTGACTGAAGCTTGACTGAAATGACTTTAGTGAGGAAATTTGAAATTAAAAATAAACCTCGGCAGTGATTGGCCACAGACAATCATATCATTAGCGCTCAGAGCGCATTTGGGGTCATTCTTCAATAATTGTTCAGTGTTAGACACAGATTTTAAAGTGTGGTGTTTTCCCATATGAAAGACAGTGAGTTAAATTTAGGGACGCCATCCTATAGCCAGCAGCTCAGCTGAGTTTTGCTAGCACTTCTGTGTTAATTATTCATAATCTGGTAAGATTGAAATTATTTCTTTATATATTTTGAATATTGTTTCATGTTCGAGTGATTTGATACTGCCATATCATAATCTAGCCTTACAAACAAGTAGGGATTTTGCTCTAGACCCCCCGCCCAAGTCAGGGTCTAGGGACTAACAATGTACCTAAACACCAGCAAGGATTATGCAAGACCGATCAAGAGTTGAGAATAAGGAAACATATTACCTATCCTCTTTTAGGGTAGAAAACTAATAATTATTTTTCAGAATCTATAGTCTGGGAGGATCTATCGGATGTAAACCCACCATGGTAACTGTGCTGTTTGGTCAGAGAGATCTGACCTGTCTGTATAATGTGGTTGTTGTGTCAGTGTGGTGTCCAGACGTGGGTAGAGAATAGATTTTGACACATGGCCCATACTTTGATTGCAGAGCTGCGAGTTTCTGTCGTCTACGAAGCAGTATCTACTCGGGTGGTGATTTACACAAGTGTATCTGTGCAGTCCTTGTGACAGAGACCACCATTATTGCCCGCCAGCACGGAGAGGTGGGACCACCTGATTTCAGCACCAGAGCTACAAATACCAGATGAGTGAGCCTCTGGTCTGCTGGATATTCACCAACCCCATTTAGTTGCAGATACCCCATAAAAATTCCCACCATTTTCTGGACACTATGTAGTCAATATAGACAGGTGTGATGAGACCACCCCAACAGCACAGACAATAAATATCCTCCTTAGTAGCTGACTACCAGAACATTTTAATAAAACTAACTATTCTAGTACTTAAATATGTACACTTTTGCATTTATTATGTAACATTCCATGCATAATTTTCATAAATTTTAAATCCTTCTTTTAAAACAAGTTCTGGTCAAAATAAAACTTGATCCAGAACAAATAAATGTAATATAATTATATCAAAAACTTTACAACCGTGAGTTAGTTCAGTGTATTTTAACACTTGTTAATCTTATTAGTCTTGTTAAATATCTATGGGTATATTTATAACTATCACACCACAGTACACATCATTACCCTAGACACTTTACGTAGCTACATTCAATAAAAAAAAAAAAAAATTAAGTGTGAGGTCGTAGTGGTAGCAAGAAAGGCCTTCTGACAATTCTCAATTACATTTTATCTCAGGAGCCTTCACAGCTGGCCTCATACAATTTACATGTAGTACCATCATCATCATACAATACCATCAATACCACTACATATATTGGGGTCTTGTCCGGGATAATTAGCCCAACAGTAATATTAAGATCTCCTGGTGGGAGAAATAAAAGTAGGGAAATAAATTGTAAAATTTCCTTTAAAAGTAAAAGTGTCCCTGCAGATAAAAGTTGGTGAATCTTCACAGCCAGTAATAATTAATTAGTTAACTGGTTAGTTAGAATTAGTTAGATTATGGTCATAAGAAGTACTTAGCTTGTATATTATTATATTGTCTAAAAAGTATGGCTGAGCTAGCAAAGTTTAGATCAGCTGCTGTGCTCACTGCGAAGGAGATGGGGATGGATGGTCAAATTTTAATTCAATACGTAACGACTGAATGTGATAAATATATATTGAAAAAAGGGAAGATAGAGAAAGGTAGCTGAAGAGAAGAGGTTACAAATTGAGGCTGATAGAGAAATTAAGAGGCTGCAGATTGAGGCAGAAGAAAAACGACAGCAAAGGGAGGCAGAAGAAAAACGACAGCAAAGGGAGGCAGAAGAAAAAAGGTTGACTGCCGAAAGGGAGGCAGAAGAAAAAAAGGTTGACTGCCGAAAGGGAGGCTGAAGATAGAAGGTTGCAGAGGGAGCACGAATTACGACTAAGGGAGCTGGAATTACAAGGCCCGGCCCCTGAAAATGGTGCCAGCCCTTTTGCCTCAGATGCTACGCCCAGTATGGGAGCCTCAAACTCAGCTATGGGGTTTCATTTAGACCATTTTGTTGAGAAAGACGATGACATAGAGGGGTACCTGGGACGTTTTGAGTTATTAGCTACTACATATGGGTTAGAGAGAGAGAGGTGGAGTTTAAAGCTATCACAGGGATTGAGGGGTGCTTCTTATGAAGTATTTGCCAAAATGAACAGGGAAGACCAAGACAATTATGACATGTTAAAGCAGGCTTTGTTATTAAGGTACGAGAAGAATGGTGAATTTTATCGTAAGAAATTTAGAAATGCCAAACTGTTGTCTGGGGAGACATACCACCAATTCTCTGCCAGACTAGAAACCTATTTGGAGAAATGGACGGCTCTGGGGAAGACCCAAGATCTTAAAGAAATGATCATGATTGAGCAATTGAGAGAGTCCATGGCTCCAGACATGAGAAAATTTCTCATGGAACAAGGTGCAGAGAAGTTGGGGGAAATTTTAAATGTTGCTGAGAGGTATCAGGCAGCCCAGGCAGAGGTAAGTGGTGCTAAGAAGAAGCACATAGACAATTTTAAAGCTCCACAGCAATTTAATAAATTTGATAATAGAGAGCAGGGAAATAAAGGTAGGACAAATTTTGAGCGGCCAAGAAATGACTATCGCGACAGAAACTCACAGTTCAATGACCAAAAGTTCAATGAAAGAAAACCGTTGAACCAAGGAAAAAGATGGTGTAAATGGTGCAAGAAGGATAACCATAACACCGAATTTTGTAGAAGGAAACCTTCAAACATTGCTGCAATGAAGTCGGGGACGCAAAGATTAAAGGTTAATCCTAAGGGACAACAGGAACCTTATCACCCCCCAGTTTGTGAGGATGTTATTTGTAATGGGGTCACCATAAGGTGCCTTTATGATACAGGTTTGGATTATGATTCAGTTGTGAAGTCTAGCCTAGTGGACCCAAGTCAGTATACTACAGAAACAGTGGAAATACAAGGGGCGACTAAGGACATACCACTCATGACACTTCCCATCGCAAGGATAACGGTGAAAACTCGCTATGTGGAAGGAGAAAGCAGAGCAGCAGTGATAGATGAACCAATCTACCCTCTGATATTGGGGTGTAGATACGTCTTCTTGGGGAATCCCGAGAAACCTGTGATCATGGCGACAGTGCAGACCAGGTCACAGAAGAAGGAGGAAGAAGGTGAACCTATAAACGCTCATCCAGAGGAGATGAGGAAGGCGCAGGCTGAGGATAGGACACTCAAGCCCTGTTTTAAAAAATTGCCCAAATGCCACACACCTCCGAGCAAGGGGGAATATTTCATGAAGAATAGATTATTATACAGGAAGACAGGAACTAGATCCACTGGTCACGGACAGTTAGTTCTTCCCAAGAGATATAGGGCAAATTTGATAAGGAGCTTACATGTTGGAAAAGATGGTGACCATGAGAAAGTCGGTACCATCTGCCAAAAGATTGCTCTAAAATACTATTGGCCCGACGTAAATGTCGATGTTGAAAACTTTGTAGAAGCATGTGGCGTATTTCATGAGGGAACACCCACAAAGGGAAAATATGTGCAGGACCTAGAACCGCCACGGGGCAACTTTAGGCCTGAAAGGAAAACTAATTATACACGGGTAGACAAAGTGGAATGGGAGCCCCCTTTTCACACCCAGTCTTCACTTGAATGGATTAACATGGCCGCTATGCGAAGAGTACAAAGAAGAAATTTAACCCAGGATAGGATGACAATCCCTCGGTCAGACTTATATAAACTGGAGGAACAGACAAGAGAGCGAAGATCTCTCATAAACAATCTTAAGTGGGGAGACAAACCCCAGAGAAAAATTGGTAGTGGTCGATTTGTGAGTGATGATTCTAGGAAGAAAAGTCCTCATTATAAAGCTTCTAATGGACGGGACCAGATGAGTTCCATGAAAAATAAGTATGATAAATTAAAGATCCAGATGTAACTTTATTAAGGACCTGGACAGATGAGAAGGCGGAAGAGACTGTTACCTCATCGTATCAATATGTGAACGAACTGACCACTCGTTTGAAAGCTGGATGGAAACTGGCAAATGATAATTTGAAACAAGCCAGGAAGAAACATGCAGCATATTTTAATAGGAAGGCAAAGGACAGGGAACTGGCAGTCGGAGAGAAGGTGCTGCTTCTACTACCGGGAAGCCAGAATAAATTACAAATTGGTTGGCAAGGTCCATATACGGTTCTAGAGAAGGTGTCTAGAACAAACTATAAAATTGACAAAAAGGGGAAGGAAAAAGTTTATCATGTAAACCTGTTAAAGAAGTATCTGGACAGACCACTCCAGGAAAGCACCCCCTTATTGACCTTGGCTATTGCAACCCAGATGCAAAAAGAACCACTCACCTCACATGAATACCCATTACATCCTTGTGAAACAGCAGCACAGGTAAAAGTCAGTAAGCACCTGACTAAAAACCAGAGGGAGAGAGTTCAACAAGTTCTGGAGGAACATACAGATGTATTAACAGATAAACCAGGCCATACAAATTTGCTACAGTATGACATGAAACTGGTAGACTCAAACCCAATCTGTATGAGAGCCTATTCTATTCCGTTCGCGAAGGAGAAGGCATTAAAGGAAGAAATAGATTATTTATTGAAGGAGGGGATTATTTCGCACAGTGAATCATCTTTTAGTTCTAGTGTCGTTTTGTTGAGGAAACCGTCTGGGGAACACAGACTGTGCATAGATTACAGGAAACTGAATGCTGTCACAGAAGGACAAGTGGATCCATTACCAGACACAAAACAGCTATTTGCCAGACTGAACAAGGCAAAATACTTTTCAAAAGTGGATCTTAGTAAAGGCTATTACCAGATCCCAGTGAAGCCTGAAGTGAGACCTTATTTGGCTTTTAGCACTTCGGATGGACATTATGAATTCAATATGCTACCATTCGGACTGAAAAATGCTCCGAGTGTGTTTTCAAGGATGATGCGAAAATTGTTGGACCCCCTGAATAACCCATGTATCACGAATTTCATGGATGATATACTCGTCGCCACAGAGACATTTGAAGAACACATTGAAGCTCTGGAGATGTTGTTTGATAGACTTCGGGAGGCGAACTTAACTGCTAGGCCAACAAAATGTTGTATTGGATGCAAAGAGTTGGAATTCTTGGGGCACACTGTATATCAGGGTAATATGACCCCTGATCCTAAGAACTTGGAAAAACTGCAGAGAGCACCTAGGCCGCAAACCAAAAAGGACGTGCGATCATTCGTGTCGTTATGCGGATTTTATCAGAAATACATCAAAAATTTTAACGCCATTTGTGCTCCTCTGACTGATCTGACTCGCAAGGGACTTCCAGATAAAATTATTTGGACTGCACAATGTGAATTAGCGTTCCAAGAGTTAAAGGAAAAACTCACTAGCAAGCCTATTCTCAAACTGCCTGATTTGACACAGGACTTTGTCTTAAGAACCGATGCAAGTAATGTGGGACTAGGAGGGGCTTTGTTGCAAAGATCATCTTCACCTGATGGGGAACTTAAACCAGTCGCTTATGCAAGCCGCAAATTGAATAAGGCGGAACAAGGATACTCCACAAGCGAAAAAGAATGTTTAGCATTAATCTGGGCAATAAAGAAGTTTCAAATCTATCTGTATGGTAGGACATTTGTGGTGGAGACGGATCATCAGCCTCTCGTGTTCTTGTCTCAGGCTAAGCATGAAAACGCAAGATTGCTGAGGTGGTCTTTATTGCTTCAACCTTATCAGTTTAGTATCCAATATATCCCAGGCAAATTGAATGTCGGTGCAGATTTCCTCAGTCGGCACCCCTGTGATCAAAATTAGAGTAATGGCAGACGGGAGGAGTAATTTTACCTATGTGTATCGCTGGTTTTGGAACTTGCCATAGGCATGTTTTCAGGTGGGGAGATGTGTAGTGAAATTGACAGAGATACAACGGTAAAATTCCTCCAAGGATAACATTTAAGGATAAAAACATAATGCGTAGGCTGCTGATGTACATGATCGCCTAGACCGCGGGTCATCACCCCCATAAATTTGACTTGCTAGACCGGAGGGGAACGGAGGATCAAAAAGGAAAAAAATATGACTGGAAAGGCTAAAGAGACGCAATGGGGGGGCGGGGGGGGGGGGGGGGGGGGGGAAATGGATGAAAGTAAAAAAAAATTCAAGTCCCCCAAATTGACACGAGGTACGGAATTGGACGTTTTGCGATACCAAGCGCTTGATTTGAATTTGAGCGGAAGAACGCAGATGTCTGAAAAAAAATTACAAAAATTAAAAAGTAAATTTTTCTTAATATTAATGTTAGGAATATAAAAATTAGCTGGCCAGATGGCCTATTCTGAGCAGTGAACGAATATGGTCTTAATTTTACAGACGGATAGATAATATTGAAAATAATGACAAAAGACAGTGTAGTTTACATCAGCCACAGACTGCATTGAATCTAACATATCGTTATTTGCACACAAAAACACGACCTTGGACACAGATGTTCAAATTTACTTGGCATAGAAGTGAAGGGACATTGGTGGTAGCTGTGTCTAAATATAACTTTTTACAACAAAAATTTGAAGGGGAGAGAACGGTTGGGTCAAAAATCGAGCACAATTTTGTAGAAACACAAGTAGAGACGGACAGACTAACAGATAACCATCCATACGTGACTGAAGCTTGACTGAAATGACTTTAGTGAGGAAATTTGAAATTAAAAATAAACCTCGGCAGTGATTGGCCACAGACAATCATATCATTAGCGCTCAGAGCGCATTTGGGGTCATTCTTCAATAATTGTTCAGTGTTAGACACAGATTTTAAAGTGTGGTGTTTTCCCATATGAAAGACAGTGAGTTAAATTTAGGGACGCCATCCTATAGCCAGCAGCTCAGCTGAGTTTTGCTAGCACTTCTGTGTTAATTATTCATAATCTGGTAAGATTGAAATTATTTCTTTATATATTTTGAATATTGTTTCATGTTCGAGTGATTTGATACTGCCATATCATAATCTAGCCTTACAAACAAGTAGGGATTTTGCTCTAGACCCCCCGCCCAAGTCAGGGTCTAGGGACTAACAATGTACCTAAACACCAGCAAGGATTATGCAAGACCGATCAAGAGTTGAGAATAAGGAAACATATTACCTATCCTCTTTTAGGGTAGAAAACTAATAATTATTTTTCAGAATCTATAGTCTGGGAGGATCTATCGGATGTAAACCCACCATGGTAACTGTGCTGTTTGGTCAGAGAGATCTGACCTGTCTGTATAATGTGGTTGTTGTGTCAGTGTGGTGTCCAGACGTGGGTAGAGAATAGATTTTGACACATGGCCCATACTTTGATTGCAGAGCTGCGAGTTTCTGTCGTCTACGAAGCAGTATCTACTCGGGTGGTGATTTACACAAGTGTATCTGTGCAGTCCTTGTGACAGAGACCACCATTATTGCCCGCCAGCACGGAGAGGTGGGACCACCTGATTTCAGCACCAGAGCTACAAATACCAGATGAGTGAGCCTCTGGTCTGCTGGATATTCACCAACCCCATTTAGTTGCAGATACCCCATAAAAATTCCCACCATTTTCTGGACACTGTGTAGTCAATATAGACAGGTGTGATGAGACCACCCCAACAGCACAGACAATAAATATCCTCCTTAGTAGCTGACTACCAGAACATTTTAATAAAACTAACTATTCTAGTACTTAAATATGTACACTTTTGCATTTATTATGTAACATTCCATGCATAATTTTCATAAATTTTAAATCCTTCTTTTAAAACAAGTTCTGGTCAAAATAAAACTTGATCCAGAACAAATAAATGTAATATAATTATATCAAAAACTTTACACCCGTGAGTTAGTTCAGTGTATTTTAACACTTGTTAATCTTATTAGTCTTGTTAAATATCTATGGGTATATTTATAACTATCACACCACAGTACACATCATTACCCTAGACACATCACGTAGCTACATTCAATAAAAAAAATTAAGTGTGAGGTCGTAGTGGTAGCAAGAAAGGCCTTCTGACAACTCTCCATTACATTTTATCTCAGGAGCCTTCACAGCTGGCCTCATACAATTTACATGTAGTACCATCATCATCATATAATACCATCAATACCACTACACATGCACACAACGTAGCCACACACGGCTAGAAATACATACGCAACACAATGCAACATGGATGCCAAAATAACTTGCAATAATCAACAACGCATTTACCATTATCACAACTGCGGGTATGTCATACAGAGTGAATAACAAAAATGACTTTCGCTCACCGGCTAAGTTCTGCAATCTAATAAAGCCATAATTAACTACAAATGACTTCTCATCAATGAATTACGAAAGAATGCTGCTAGAAACTACACCACTGTTCTAGACATATGCAAACTAAACTTGACCACATGAATAAATGACAAGCACTATCCATGAACAATAATGGCATCCAAATATCCCAGCGAAAATGCTGACAGGGAACAACACAGCGACCTCTCCGGTCGGTATCCAGAAACTCAACTAACTTTTTAAGCGCCAGAATTCGGGCGTACTTCCTTCCAGGTCACATCACCAAAACGGGTTTTAAATTATCTCAATGTCACAACTCACAGCGTGACCAACTTAATATTTTGTAGAACATCTATACTGTGACACTTACACACATTGCTGTGAGAGTTTACCGATGTGTTTGTGAGTTTAAACACAAGGCATCAGATGTTTTATTGCCATATATGGGAGACGTGACATTTACATCACGCTCAAAATTATTCCATGTCAGAATATTTAGAAATTACCCCACCAATCAAGCATGTTTGGAATGATTGGAGCCCTGAGTAGTTTCATAACAAACAGATGCGGGGGTAGGACAGGCAATATAACCGGACTTTTTCGCAGTCTTAATTCACTGTGAGAAATCTCTTGCCAAGACGACACAACCAGAACTTGCCAGAAGTTAAATTCAGAATTCCATTTTATCAGGCCGGATCTTTTCTTGGAGAATCTTAGACTTCCCAGGAAATCTCTATCATTTTAACAAGTAACCCGGAATCTGAGGAAACTGAAATACACGGAGTCATAGTGGGAATTAATGTTAAAAATGACGACCCCGAAAAACACGTAAAAGAGGCCTAATCAAGTGCCTTAACTTCATTCATCTGAGCAAAAGGTCTGTGAGCCAGGATTGACTTGGTGGTGGTACCATTTGAGGGTACTATCTCTGGAACAAGAAGCGAAAAGTGGCCTGAGTTTTAAGACGAGGGACCAGCTTCGTAGACACTCCCTGAAACTTCTGGGAACTTGCTACACCCTACAACCTACCAGTGACGAGCGTGATCGGTCTACCCGGAACCAAACTATTAGAAAGAACAGAACTATCACTGACAGCTAAGTATTCTATAAGCTGCCACGTGACTTCTTAACTAAACATTCTACCATCCTACAAGGATGAACATTTTCGTTTAAACTATTCAATTGTTTAAACTGTTAAAACCGAAGTGATTATTCAATTTTGTTATTTGTAATTATACAAATTTAACTTCGATTTAATCATTTTAGATGTACTGCATGTTTGTCTCAGTCAATTTACTAAATACACTCTAAACAGAGCTACACCATAATAAGAAGAATTCCACTGAGTAAATCAGGGGTGGGGGCTTAAACGAGCTGAAATTAATCATTGCTTAATTCTTCACAAAATTTGTCGGCGGATCATAGAGTTAACGTGCTCAGCCAATGCAGCATTGTTCTCGCTTGTCTGAATATCTTGTGAAAACTCACTTGGGATAGAAGCGTCATTACCCTTCTATCTACAACTCTGCCAAGAGTAATCTTGTGCGAAGGTAGACACATTTGAATACCCATATTAAATACCCTTGAGTTTTGGCCACTGTTGGACCACTATTGCAAAGCAGGGGAGGCAATCCGTGGCTAATTGGGCGACTCGCTCCGGGATTATAGAACCTGTCAAGTTATTCCCCTAGACGTGACTGGCATAAATTTCAGATTTACTGAAAGAATATTATCAGAGTGTATTTATAGTAAGACTGAGCATACGGTGCATTCATAAATGACAGTAAAATTAACTGCATAAAGAATTGCTGAATAATCAGAAAGACACAACATTTTGTGTATCTAAGTTAAAGTTAACTAAGAAGTTCACTTAGTGTGGCTAATTAAGTGTTGTAAACTTGTGGTTTTACTAGTTAGTAGCAATTGTAATTTTGTGTAGCAATGTAAACAGACTTTTTGCTCAGAATGGTGGAGTCCAAAAACCGCCATGCCTTTTACCTTAATTTAGGCCGCGAACTAGGTTTTTCAGCCAAAGAACTTTCTGACTTTGTTCTTACTTCGGTGCGAGAATAGAAAGAAAAGAATAAAAAGGAATAAGACACGATGGAGGATGAGAAAGCCGTAATCCGCGAGGAGAAAGCGGCTGAAAGGGAAAAAAGAAGGATGGCCAGAGAGCACGAAAAGGCCCAAGCCGAAGAGAAAGAAGCTCAATGGAAACACGAAGCCGAAGAGAGTGAAAAGGAAAGAGCGGAAAGAGAAAATAAAGGGGCATTCGCTAAGGAAAAGGAACAGGCCGAAAGAGCCGAAAAAGTGGCGGACAGAGTCAACGCCATTAGATTGAAGGAATTGGAAAGCGAAGGAAGAAGAATCGATTCTGGTTCTAACAATGGCGGGTCTGGTAGTTCTCAAAGTAGCGATGGGGGAAACATCTCTCATGTGGTAGCGCCCAGTGCAGTATCCTTCCAATTAGATGTCTGTTCTGAGGCTTCAGAGGAAATAGACATCTATCTCTGTAGATTTTAATCCTTAACAGCTACATATGGCTTGGAGAGGGAGAGATACAACATGAAGATATCCCAGAGTCTGAGGGGATCTGCTTATGAAATCTTTCTCAAAATGCTCACTGAAGAACAGAACAACTACAAAATGTTGACGAAGGCTCTGCTTCAGCGGGTTATGCTAATGCAGAGACCTTTCGTAGAAAATTCCGGGAGGCTATAAGATAGAAAGATGAATCGTTTAGACCAGCGGTGGCCAAACTACGGCCCGCGGGCCAGATCCGGCCCGCCAACCAGTTTTGACCGGCCCGCCAACCTGTTTTGGCCGTCCTCTTATTGTTGATTAAAGCCATACACTTCACAATGAAATACCACACAAATGTATGTTTGAAATAAATAATTACATGTCATATTACAAATTACAAAACAAATTAAAACAACAGATTCATTATATGTTTTTTTACAGTAATTTCAATTCGAAGACTGGTATACATGTCTTGGCAGATGTGCAGTACAGTAGTTTGCCGTTGCTTTCTGTACGTGGTTCCTTATATATGTAAAACTAAATATCAGAACATTATTTTTTTAGGATTTTATAGGTCTGGCCCTCGGGTGTTTCCCTTTACCATAATCTGACCCTCGGCCTACCTTAGCTTGGCCACCACTGGTTTAGACAATTTGCTACACGACTAGAAACGTACTTGGAGAAGTGCGGATCTCTGAGCACCATCGATAAATCTTACGAAGGGCTCCAAGAGATGATTCTCGTGGAGCAGTTCAACGACTCGCTCACCCCTGACATGAAACGGTTCCTGACGGAGCACGGGGCCGAAACCTTTGAGCAGGGGGTACTGTTTGCTGATCAGTACCGCAGCGTCCAGTCAGACGCGAACCCGTCTAAAAGGCGCCACCACGATAGTCACGATAGAACAAAAGGAGCGCCCCTTCACGGAACCCAAGAGTACATATGCTAACAAATCAACACAGCCACCCAACAAAGAACATGGCAAACGGAAACCTTCGGGATCTCAAAGTAGTCAGCCACAGGGGCCCAGCCAGAAATATTGCAAATTTTGCAAAATTAATACCCATAACTCTACGGATAATCGTAGACAAAAGTCACCCCCTTATCGTGCTACTTGCTAGGTGACAAGAACGGAGGAAAAAGTCCGGCCCCTAAAGTCAGAAGCGGGCTCTCCCCGCCCCTCACTAACGGAAGTAGTCCTCGTGAATGGGGCCCCCGTGGCCTGTTTATATGATTCTGGACTGGACTATGAATCTGTAGTTTCGGAGGCCCTCGTTAGGCCCGATCAGATTACTGAAGAAGCTATAGAGATAAGATGTGCGGACCGAGGCGCCGCTCCGCTTAATCTGCGGGTTGCGATGGTTGATATTCAATCACGATATGTAGAAGGCAGAATAAAAGCGGCCATCCTTGCGGACCCCATTTATGACATAATCCTTGGGTGCAAATATGTCTATTTGAGAAATCCTTCCCAGCCCCTAGTTCTGGCAGCAGTGCAGACTAGGGCGCAAGCGAAGCAAGCTGAAGAGTCAGATAAGGTGTCTAATCCTGTCCCAGCGATACTTAAGAATGCTCAGGCAGAAGACCCTACTTTGACTGCGTGCTTCAAGAAACAGCCAACTGGCCACCGCTCTCCTCAGTTCGAAGACTTCTATACAAAGGAAGGGTTCTTATACCGGAGAACGAGTAAAGGGGGACAAGACCATTCTTAGTTTGTAGTGCCGTCCCCATATAGATCGCAAGTTCTAGACATGGGGCATTCAGCTTCATTTGGCGGCCATATGGCCCATTATTTCTGGCCGGGAGTGAACGCTGACATCCAACGTTATGTTAAATTATGTTCCTAATGCCAAAGGGAGGCGCCCAGGCATTGGATGGCTCCCGCCACGCTAGGAGAGATGCCTATCACAGGTACTCCCTTTCAAAGAGTCGCTGTAGTTTTGGTGGGACCGTTCGAAAGAACTAGGAGGAGAAACAAGTATATCTTGACTCTGGTAGATACATGCACAATGTGGGAAGAAGCGGTCGCTGTCTCATCCATAGGTTCTGTGCATATCGCAGAGGCCTTACTCTCGATCTTTACGAGACTGGGTTTCCCTCAGGAAATTCTGACTGATAATGAATCCCAATTCAGGGGAAATTGATGGAGGAAGTGTTTAGGATCTTCTGCACGAAGCATATTCACACCAGTCCTTATCGGCCCCAAGGGAACGGCCAGGTAGAGCGGTTCAATGGCACTCTTATAACTATAGTACGCAAACTGGCACAAGAGAAACCAGAGGACTGGGATTTGTTCTTGTCGGCAGCCCTGTTTGCCTACAGAGAGGTGCCCCATCAATCTACTGGCGTGCCTCTAGTCACGCTATTGTTTGGGCGGCCCATCAAAGGACCACTTAAGGGTCTGATGAGGACGTGGACTGGTGCCAAGGCAGATGAAACTGTCACTACTGCCTTCCATTACGTCACAGACCTGAAGGAACGGTTGAAAATCGGCTGGGAGACAGCCATTGAAAACGTGCGTGAAGCCCGTCAAAAGCACGCGCGCCTCTTCAATAGGAAAGCGAAAGACCGAGTAGTAAGCGTGGAAGATAAAATGCTGCTGCTTCTGCCAAACAGTACCAACAAACTCCACATAGGATGACAAGGACCATTCAGTGTCGTAGATAAAATTTCCCGGTCCAACTATAAAATAGCCGTCCAAGGAAAGGAGAAAATTTATCATATAAACCTCTGTAAACCCTATATCGAACGACCTGTGGCGGAACCTGTACACTTGATGACGCTGGCTATCGCGTCGGAAGTGAACTTTGAAACTCACACCGAAGTGGAGTACCCACTCCGATCCCAAGAAACGTATGAGGACATGAAAAGGTGCCCACAGCTATCAGAGATTGAGAATAACCAGGTGACGCAACTTTTACGGGATTTTATAGGAGTGCCCACCGACCAGCCCGAGCTCACCCATTTAGTCGAATTTGACATGAAGGTGTTAGATCCGACGCCGGTCAGAGTAAAACCATATCTTCTCTCCTATATTAAAGCCACCGCTTTGAGGGAAGAAATCGAGCATTTACTCGAAGCGGACATCGTCGCTAAATAGGACTCTCCCTACAGCTCTAGTGTGGTATTCCTCAGAAAGCCATCCGGAGAACATAGGCTCTGTATTGATAACCGGAGGCTAAACGCAGTAAGGGAATACCAGGCACAGCCTTTGTCGGATCAGAACCTATTATTCGCTAAACTGAGTGTCACGTATATATGTAAATAGTACAACAGTGATCCGACCACCTTTGCTTCCCCATCTAAGGTTTATAATTTTGCTACGCAAAAAAACACGCAATTCGCTGACTGAAGAATCACCTTTCAAGCCACGCCTATTTTTCCTGTCTTACATGCGCTAATGAGTGTTTACAAACAGACCTATTAGTTAGCCCGCGACTTGCCAGATAACAGTCAGCGAGTTATGATTCGTTTATCTGAATTATCACGCGAGCGATTTGCCAATCTTCATTTTTGACAGACAGAAGCGCGCGTAGAGATAAAAGGCTTCTTTGAAGGGGAATCGACGGGCAGAAATTTTGCCGTGTAACTGTTTGATGTTCAACATTTCAGGGGGCTTAAATATTTCTTAATTATTTGATCTATGGCAGAGGGACGAAATCAAAGAAGGCCTGTTCGCATGGCCAGGGCTTTGTGATGTCGTTTCAGCATCGCGAGCGAGCGAACAGGAAAATCCTTTACCTCGGGAGTCAGACTCTTTGATTTTCCCTGATACGGTCGAAGGCGTGAATTATCGTATAATAATAATAATAATAAATTCTTTAAGCGCCAAACACGGCGCATAAGGCAGAAACCAGTGCTCTCCAGGTTGTACGTTGTGACGCCACTCCTCTTAGCTCTTGCACATTGTTTAATCCCAACGTTCTTCCTTCTCTTATTATTGTTCTTCTGAGTGTTTCTTTTGGTCTTCCTTTTTTCCTCTTACCCTCAGGAACCCAAGTGAGTGCCTGCAATGGTATTCTGTTGTTTTGCATTCGTAGGACATGACCGATATATGACCATCGTATTTTCCTTATATAGTTGGAGACATATTTCTGCCTAGAGTCTTCTCTTATTTGTCGATTAGTCTTGAATTCTTTCCAACTGATGTTCATGAGTTTTCTAAGACATTTGTTCTCGAATGTATTCAGCTTGTTCTCCAATGATTTTTTTGTTATTTTCCAACTCTCACAGCCGTATGTTAACACTGAGATAACATTTGAATTAAACAGACGAAGCTTGGTATGTATATTCAATGATCGTAATTTCCAAATGTTAGATAATCTATTGAAGGCGCTAGCTGCCAAAGCAATTCTAGTATAAATTTCTCTTGTTGTGTCACCATCCTGAGTCATTTTACTGCCTAAATAATTGAAACTTTCAACTTTCTGTAGTTTTTCCCCGTTCAGGATGATATTAAAGGTCTCGTTAGAAAAGTTCATAACTTTAGTTTTAGAGGCATTTATTTGGAGACCTATTTTAACCGAAAGATGACACAAATTATTTACTGCTTCTTGGGATTGTCTGGGTGTTGAACTTAAGAATGCTAAATCATCTGCGAAATCCAGGTCCCCCAGGAATATTCCATTTGTCCATTTTATACCTAATTGTTCATTGTGGGTATAGTTTCTCATAACCCAAATTATCGTATCCTTTAGTGAAATAACACCATTTCTGTATAAATACTCCGTCCTCTCAAAGTCAGTTATCTAGTCGCTCAGAAATTTTGGATAATCTAGCTCGTTATTCTAGAGCCATTGTGAAAGTATGTTATAGCATTCTATGGAGATTGTTTCATTTCTGATTGCGGTAATAGAAATTAGCTTTTACGTTATTTAATGTGTTAAGTTTAACATTATAATTCACTAGGATTTTCTAGGTGCTAATACTAGCGTATTAAATAACGCATAGCTAATTTTTCCAGTTGTAATGTATGTTTAATTACCCGCTATCACACAGAAAGAGGTGTTTTAATTGACTAATAAATACACTAGGCGACTGACAATTGACGGAATATAAATTCACTTCTAATTCCTTATGTGTAATTATATAAGTGACTAGTGTAACATCATGTGGCGAAACAAATAGCTAGTAATGACAAGCGATATTTGTAAAGTAGTCATAATTAAATTAACACTGATATTGTGTGCTGAGTGTTTTACCGGGAGGGAGGGGAAAGGCGCATACCTAAAACCCAACCCGTACCAGTTAAGCAAAGCGTGATAAGATAGGCCAGGACACGTGTGCCTTTTAATTTAATTAGATGACGGAGAGGATAAGAGATCATATCCTTACGCGTGATAGGATAGAATATTGATATTGTGGTTAAATGTTTTGTTTTCTTCCTAAATTAGTGCTGATCACAAACGAGCTGCCAGCGGTCTAAAAGCACAAGTAACAATTCTTATTATTATCGGGTCTTCGATGTTGACCGGTTCGGTCCTCTTGCTTCATCCAGAGAGAGACCAAAAATATAAACAATAAGAGTAAATGTAACTGGGCTTACAAAATATCCAGATTTTTGCATTCAATTTTATCAGCCCGCTGTGGCCAAATATATATATCTAACATTTTTCCCGACTACTAACTATCGTGTTATCCAAGTGAATTTATCCAGGAGAAGACGTTGTTTCCTAATCGGCAATCAACCCCAGAGAGAAAAACCGATAGGATATACCCTCATCATCTTTATTAACAGTTTACCAACCAGATGGTTCCTTTAGCTATTGGAAGTACTGTCTACTGTGAACACTAGATCGTGGTTTATATTTTGCTACATGAACTATCTGAGGTGACATTTTCATATCTAATAACCCACCACCAAAGTAGGCGTTCCCCATTAGGAAAATTAATTATTCGTGGAGGAACTGGGACTCACTTCGGAGAAGGACAACACTGGATTATGATACATGTACATTGATGTTTACGTTCAAGAGGTTGTTGGCCAAGTATTAGGTAAGGTGTGATTGATGTGGCCACGAATGACAGACTGAGAGAAAATACGTTCTAGTTACGGAAACTGTACCATCCTTGATTTTCTTTGCAATTACTGTTATTTTACGGGATAGCTTAACTAGGAACTTTGTTCTTTGCTTTACTGTCTATTCTATACCCTAGTGTTAATCTTTGACCTTTTGGGTTATTAACTTCTTTTGGGATATTTTCTCAACAAGAGGGGAGGGCACTTATTGGGTTATTTTCCTATGTCCGTAAACAATGTTTATATTGATTTCTATATGTTTGATGTTGTGAGAAGTTTAAGTGATAATAAACGAAACAAAAACTTAATTTATTGTGTTGGTCAGTCCCACTCTCCATTTACCATAGTTTTCACGTCTGTGAGTCATGTTGTCACATAACTATGTGTGTGTGAGTAGTTAACTTATAATTGTATTTATTGGGAGGTTTGATAGATTGTCTATTACCAAAAGATAGTCGTATAGAAAGGCTGGACTAGAGAATTCACTCATTCTAGAGACAGATCTTCATATTAATCTATTCACTCGTGGAATCTATTCTAACCCTTTATTTCTCAGATAACCCCACTTTTTATGTTATATTCAGACGGGACCAAATCTATTTCTAATACCTATCTAAATGTATGACACTGAGCAAAGCTCATTTCTTCTCTAAGATAGACTTGAGCAAAGGTTACTATTAAATTCCTGTAAAAAAGTAGATTCGACCATTGCTCATGTTTAGCGCAACGGAAGGACATTACGAGTTTAATGTAAACCCGTTTGGCTTGAGTAATGCATCAGGAGTGTTTTGTCGGATGATGAGAGAGTTGTTAGCCCCTTTGCAACACCCGGGTGTCCATAATTTCATTGACGATATCTTGATAGCGACAGAAACGTTCGAAGAGCATGTGAACGTTCTACGACTTCTGTTCAACGACTAAAAGACACAGGACTAACGGCAAGGCCCTCTAAGTGTCAGATTGGTTTTAAAGAGTTGGAATTCTTAGGGCATACTATCTCGCACGGTTGTATGTTCCCCATCGAAAAGAACGTGGAGAAGTTGCGTAACGTGCCTAGGCCCGTTACTAAGAAAGACATGAAGTCATTCTTAGTGCTATGCGGGTTTTATCAAAGGTGCATGAAAAACTTCAACGATCTTAGCGCCCCCTCACGGACTTGACGAAGAAGGGACACCCGGATAAGGTGGTATGGACTGCGGAGTGTGAGGAGGCATTCGCGGCGTTGAAAAAACATCTCACCTCTACACCCATCCTACAATTGCCCGATCTGACTAAACCCTTTGTTTTGCGTACGGACGCCAGTAACATTGGGGTCGGAGCTACGTTGCTGCAAGAAAGGATCAGAGACCCAACGACCCTCTTCCCGCTCGCCTACTCCAGTCGGAAGCTCAACGCAGCTGAGCGTAACTACTCCACTACAAAGAAATAGTGTCTGTCACTTATTTGGGGCATCACGAAATTTCAGGCCTACTTGTATGGGGTTAAATTCGTGGTACAATGCGATCACCAGCCACTCATGTTTCTAGCTGCGTCCAAGTCCTTAAACGGACGTCTTATACGCTGGAGTCTTTTGCTCCAAATGTACGCTTTCCAGGTGAAATACATCCCTGGAAAAGACAACGTGGGAGCTAACTATCTGAGTAGATACCCAGTAGAGGCAAGAGAGGAAAACTCTACAAGAAAGAGACAACCCAGTGCACAATAAACCCATGGAGAAGTGACCGCCCCAAAGCTGGATATTCTACAAATATCTTAGGATAGGGGGTGTGTGACGAGATGGATTTTGGGGCGATACTCTTGAGTTTTGGCCACTGTTGCACCACTACTGCAAAGCAGAGGAGGCAATCCGTGACAAGTATACATATGTGGAAACGAACCTCCGTCTGCGAGGCTAATTACACCCTCACTGACTCTTGAAATCATCCACACACTTCCAGGGATTCCCTATGTGATGACACGTGTTGGGAACCCAGCATTGCACACTAAACTTGGAGAGTCACTTGAGGCCCAAACGTACTCTGACTTTTACCTTATTGACTATATGTAGGAGGATCTTCTTCTTCTTCTTCCTCGTTCGTCCTGAAAAGGACGGTGGTTGCGTTGTGTCTGTTACGCCTAAGCTGTGATATCTGCACCTTTCGGTCGACACATAAGACTTCTGCACGGCATTTTTTAGGACCGGGTTTGCCTTCCCATTTCGATCCACACTCGCTCAGCCAGACTGCACTGCTGCAGACTATTTCCAGGACCACCAAGTGGAGGTGGAGTGCGGTCTTGACCAGCTCTGATTCACTGGTCCTGGCGCAGGCAGTCAAGCTATGAGTCGCTGACTGCGTTCTCTATTGCTGCGTCTTTGGGTCCCTGTAGGAGGATCTCACTGTGGACTCATGAAAGGCAAGGGAAGCTGAGAAGTGGCTCTGTGTAGCACGTGAATATTCCTTTAGAGATGCCCAGAACCAGAGCACAGTATTTTAGCTCTGCATAGTTGGAGAGCCCTCGTGGAGGGCGTAGAATGCACAGTATGCTACGCGCTTCTTACTCCTAGCTTGGGATCAGATGTGATGATCCTTTAAATGCATGCCAAGTTGGAGAAACTGGAGCTCATGACATCAGCTCAGCACATTTCGGAATGGCGGAAAAGCCACAGGAAAAGCCTAGGTCTACAGTGTAGATAATACTAAGGAGTCTTTAATTTGATATTGGCTGCAAAAGAGCGAGAAGCTCAGCAGCCCTGGTTTAACAACAACAACAACAACAACTTTTATGTATTTATTTATTTTAGTAACCTTTTTTGAGTAAACAAAAATTGTGACAACGTTAAAGTTTGGACAATACACATGAAACAAATAGAAAGAATTGGGACGAGCAGAATATGTAATTTAAAATGATATAATACCAGGGTGGGCATAGGGTGGATCGCGTTCTCCTGATGCGGCTGTTACTACATACGCTACCCGAAATTATATAAACATTTTGCTGAATAACATTGAATAATGTTCATAACAGGTTATTTTATATTTTTACCACGGAGACGCTACAGATAAGAATACTAGGAAGTTGAGATACTAGTGGAATTCGTTTTTAATTTTTTAATTTTTTTTCTCTGGAAATGCTGACATAATCTTATATAATTTTTGTTTTTAAAATATATGGATGGCTCTCTCCAAAATTTCATTCATTATTCCTGCTTCTAAAGATCGCTTAATTGACAATTAATTGGAGCCGTGGTAGCGCCCGGTGGTTAGTGCACTGGCTTCCTAGCTCGGTGGTCCATGGTTCGATCCCCAGTTGAGGTGGGATTTTTTTAGACCGCAAGCGGCTCCGGGGTCGACCCAGCCTCATGAATTGGGTACGAGAGCAACTCTGGGAAGGTTAAGGCCGCCGGCGTGATGCTGACCAGATCACCCCTAGTGTGCCGATGGTCAAGAAAATGTAGATCTAACACCATATTTCCAATATGCCTCAACGGGCGTGTAACGGATTCCTTTTACCTTTTTAATTGACAATATCTGATATATAAAATATAAATATGCATTGATCTATCAAAAACCGTCAATGTCATTTATAACTTACTTTAATATTGACTCTTAAACATTCTTCTAGGCCTGATTTCGGAAAGAGGTGTGTGCTTTAACACGGCAGTTAAAGTAGCAACGTGCGTCCGATTGCCTCCAGCGGCAAAGTTACCGGGTTCCTGGTTCAAAACCTGGTGGTATCATACTCCAGTCTACCTAGGTGTAAATTGGTATCAGGAAAAAGGTAAAGGATCCCGTTACACGCCCATTGAGGCATACTGGGAATATGGTGTTAGGCCCATATTGTCTTGACCATCGGCACACTAGGGGTGATGTGGTCACCATCAAGCCGGCCGCCTTTAACCTTCCCAGAGTTACTCTGGTACCCAATTCATGATGCTGGATCAACCCCGGAGCCGTTTGAGGTCTTAAAAAATCCCACCTCAACTGGGAATCGAACCATGGACCACCGAGCTAGGAAGCCAGTGCACTAACCACTGTGCTATCGCGGCTCCGAAATTGGTACCTGACTCTGCTCTATAGTTATGGAAGGCAAAGGCAGCGATTCAGATAGCTGGTCACCCCACCTGATAAAAATTATAGACTCAGTATTGTGAAGTCTCAAACTCTTCACTCCCCTACTGCAGTATATGCCATGGAACTTCTTTTTACTATAAACAGCGTAGTATCAAAATGTCCGTTAGGTCACCCGGAAGTCGACTATTTGTGGCCTACTGGTGGTCTTCTTGATTGGTCCATTTTCTCACTAGCGGAACCAGGACCTGCTCTTACGCGACCCTTACTATCACTTTCAAAGCCGCCCGACTCAAAGACCGACTGTCATCGCGTAACAAAGACTGTAATTGATTTCCGGTGCTTCGTGCACGTGCCATTTTTGTGTGAACGGATCTGGAACAAAAGCCAACAGAGCTAGACGTACGGACGAACAGACAACCGAACAAGATTTGTAAACTTTCCATCTCAAAGAGTTCTGATTTTCCTGTTTTGATGTTAAGCGCCCAGGGCTTTTTTCCGGGTAACGAGATCGTAATAGGACATAGAGATGTGCATTCTATGACGCAAAGACTACTGGTGATGACATTGACTTGTAATAACCTTGTGTCACAGACAAAAGAATCTCTCTTTTGATGTTGTCTTGTGATAGATTGCTCTTGCGGGGGTGAAGATACCACCAAAAAAAAAAAAGACTTTTTTTTTTTTTTTTTTTTTTTTTTTCGTACGCCTTAATAACATTGAACATTTTTCGGACACCTACTTGTACATAAAGTCCCTCGCCATTCTTCATGATTTCCGGAGGTTCATTGCAGCTTTGTCGGTAACTAATGTTGCACTCCTTCAAATTCTCTTAATCTGGCAGTCCAATTTCCTAACGACGAAAAATCCTCAATGACTTCCGGCATCTGGAATGAGCGGGGCAGATAGCGCGCGGCTGCTCCTACTTTTTCTTTTAACATTGAACCTTTTCGGACACCTCATAAATCTTCATGTTCATTTGTGTTTCCGTATTTTCCTAAGCTGACGTCTGGAATGAAGGGCAATCGCAGCTACGTCAATCGCATGTGAACTTCTGATTCAGCTGCAACTCTTGAACAATTTTTATACATGGGAGATTTCTTATTTCTGCAAAGCAGTCCTTATGAAACCTGTGTTCTCTTGAACAACATGTTTTGGGATGTTTTCTGAAAGTGTTGTACATAAAATGACCACACACACATACACAAATGACACATAACGAAGGGAAACCCGAGGCCTGTAAACAGTAAATTAATATTAGACAAACATAAAGGTATGTTTTCAGGCGCTCGTAAGAAATAAAGAAGTAGAACACCAGACAACAGAAAAACAACAGACGCAAGTGGCTTACCCAGGGTTCGAACCCCGTACCTTCCGTACGACAACACCGCCTAGCCATACAAGCGAATCACACTATCCTCCCGGCCAGCTAGGCATCCCCATAAAAAGATGCTTTACTGACCGGTCATTAGTGCGAAACACAAGACAACACCGGAAGTTTACAATGGGCACCTGTCGTGAAACATTCTAAATCCACATATCTAAATTAGAAAGGAAATGTAAAGCCTAACGAATTAATTCAATACAAGGAAAGAAGAATGGTAAAAGAACAGTGCGGTCACAATAGCGTACGCCTGTGTTATAGAACGTCATACTAGTTAAACAAGAAATCCCCTTTTTCTACTTCGTCTGCAAAATTGTAACGACTAGCTTGACTGCCTGCATCAGGACCAGCGAACCAGAGCTGGTCAAGACCGCACTCCACCTCCACGTGGTGGTCCTGGAAACAGTCTGCAGCTATGCAGGCTGGCTGAGCGAGTGTGGATCGAAATGGGAAGGCAAACCCGGTCCTAAAAAATGCCGTGCAGAAGTCGGATGTGTCGACCGAAAGGTGCAGATATCACAGCTACGTTGTAAACAGACACAACGCAACCACCGTCCTTTTCAGGGCGAACGAAGAAGAAGAAGAAGTAACGCTTTCACATTTGCTAGTAAAGCCTACTGCATCAAATACACGCGTTTCGAAAAATAAAACGGATACTGTGTTTCTTAGAAAACCTTGAGATAGACACACTGCGTAATGACCTAGATTAATATTCCATTAATGCCACCCCCCGCGAAAGGCATGCAGGCTTGATTTTTTTTTCAAATAAACAGTGACAAAAAACACTACCAATACGAGGTTAGGTTTTAAAAAACATGGTTAATGCTTATTAGGAAACATGACACAATACTGTTTTACGTCTGAAATCCTGACATTAGCCTGACAGTACAGAAGATACCCCATCGTATAGAAGTGAGCGGGTGGTAGAAGAAAATACATATTTTGAACGCAGCCACTTAGCTCCATTAAACTTATATATTTGGGTGCCTTAGGTCTTGCTGACAAAGAATATGTTAGGTGTTAAGCAAATAGTCTAATAATTAACAAATTATAGCCAAAATATTATAGTGGTGTTGTCTGACAACACAGGATCATATTTGCTCATAATGGCGTGTTTGGACACTGCTTTAGAGGAAATGAGGCCACCCCGTTAAATCCGATTTGATTGGCTAGAATAATATGTAAGGCGAAACATGATTAGTCGATGGCAAATACTATTTTTGGTTGTTAATGGCAACGATAGGAAGGGTACTTTTTTTCAAAAGCTTTTGTAAACATGGTCTCATTGGCTAGACCATTTAATATAGTCAATTAGGAGCGTCTGTTCAGTGCCACTTTTTTAAAATACAATTTGTAAAAGCAAGTGCGTTGAGATCCAGCTCATATTTTTCTAATAAAAGCCTGGGACAGAGGCAGATCGGAATTGTGCCATAACTCATCGCCAGTCAACGTATTTGTTTAATATTTCCTTGAATTGTGGTAAGCTAGACATATTTGAAATCTTTTTGATGAAAATTGAATGTGAATTGATAAATTTATGTCTGTATGTGTGTGGTTCAGTAACAAACATGAGGCAAAGCCTAGATATTGCTCCCCCATGAACAAAACTTGTCGGAGAGGAGTATAACTGCATGGGATTGCCAAATAGTACTATGACACCTATCTTATTGAATAGAAGGAATTAATGCTGGAATTGCAGAGGCGTTGTAACCATTAGGGAGAGGAATACTGGTGTATATTGTTCATGAGAAGCTAACAGTTGGCCTACCGCGCTGAACTCGGTGTTTGTTATGTATTGTGCTTCAGTGTGGAAATAGATTATAAATTAGTTCTGAAGTAGGAGGTACAACCTTCTTGTTTCAGGGACCGTGGTACTAAAGTATTAAAGCAGCACCTGGTCTGAGTTTTGCTGAATCCAGAGGCTGATAGCATACTCCTTGGTCAAGATATCGACCAGTGTTGTTTCTCAAGAAAACTGTGAAGCAAGCGAGCGAGCATAGGAAAACTGTTTCCTGCCGCCCACACAGAAGTTAAGATTACGTTGGCCAGAGCAGCTCAATCTTGTGTACCCCCCCCCCCCCCCCCCCCTCTCTAAAAGTGACTTTACATAAAATCAAGAGGGACATTTATTTGTTTCAAATAAAAAGAAACTGTGAACCTTTCCAATATTATTTCCACCAGAAACAAACACTTGAAGTCATGATGACAAACAACAACCTAGCTTGAAAAGCCAGTATTATCTCATAGTACTACATCACTACTTACACACATATTGTAATAATAATATATGTCAATACAAAGATCCTATCTATAAATTGTGTACATACAACTTGTGATTTCATTTGATTGTGATTCCTGGTTCACTTTGTAGTTGAATCAGGATATCTATTATTGAAAGGAATTAATACATATTTTAAAAGTTACACTTGACTTATTAAGATAGTCTTATAGAGTGTTCTATGTATGTGAGTGTCACAGTGTTGTAAAGTATTGTGGATTAAATTAAATTGTTTATCTGTCTGTTGGTTGTTGTAAACATACACGTCGTCACTATCATAACCCTAGACATTCAACGTAGTCATCATAATATTCCAGAATAAGTCTGACTGAGGTCTAAATGTGGTAGCAAAGTAAGGTCATCTGTAATACACCACAATTATTAGATACAGATGGTAGCAAAGTAAGGTCATCTGTAATACACCACAATTATTAGATACAGATACCTTCACAGCTGATCTCAGTCAGTACACTAAGTCCCCTATAAATATTTATAACATCCCACTTTACCACAGCACCTCAGCCTATTAATGACGCAATCACTTCTGTTGTTCCCCTATTCTACAGTACGTGTCAGTCCACACAAGACAAAGACCTTGATACTGTGTCCAGTAAAGGATAGAAGACTTAAGAACAGTAGTATAGAACAGAGGGTAGGATTCTGGTATTGTATAAACATTAATGACACATAAGGAAGGGAAACCCGAGGCCTGTAAACAGTAAATTAATATTCGACAAACATAAAGGTATGTTTTCAGGCATCATTAATAGGCTGAGGTACCCATTGTAAACTTCCGATGTTGTCTTGTGTTTCGCACTAATGACCGGTCAGTAAAGCATCTTTTTATGGGGATGCCTAGCTGGCCGGGAGGATAGTGTGATTCGCTTGTATGGCTAGGCGATGTTGTCGTACGGAAGGTACGGGGTTCGAACCCTGGGTAAGCCACTCGCGTCTGTTGTTTTTCTGTTGTCTGGTGTTCTACTTCTTTATTTCTTACGAGCGCCGAAATGATTGATACAAAAGTGACAGATAGCAAAAATACAGGCCTTTGCTTTATAGCTAAGGGCAGAAATCGTGGTCACCTTGAAGAACATTACTTCAATAAAAATGCACTATCAACGTAAATGGAACAGTTTTAAAACAAGTCAATAAATTCAAATACCTAGGCAACTTTATAATATCTGATGCGAGATGCGTCTTGGAAGTGAAAAATAGAATCGCCCAGACAAAAAAGCAGTGTTATATAAGATGAAAAGTATTTTATTGACAACTCTTTGTCAATGAAAGTAAGAAAGAGAGTTCTTCAGTGTTACATAGAGTCAATCCTGGCATACGGAACTGTTTCACAGACAATTAGAAAACAAATGGGAAAAACACTAGAGGCCACACAGATGGGTTTTACCGAAGAATATAAATACTATGATCAGCAAAGAAGAAAAGTGAGATATCCTGAAAGAGTCCAATGCGCAAAGGGCATTTATTCCTGACTTTAGAAGGAAGTAATCCACTTTCAATGAGCATGTTATAAGGAAGACGAAAGCTGGAGTATATCGTAACAACGTGAAATATTGAAGGAAAAAGAGATAGGGGACGATAAAGGGAGAAGAAGCTGGACAGTTTGACATCATGGCATAGAAAGAGGTCAACAACAGAACTGTTAAATAGTACTGGAGAAGGTGGTACTTGAAGAAATAGAAAAATGTGTGAACTCTCTAACACTTCACTCCCATACGGCAGTATCTGCTTTGAGACTGCATTATCTTTAATTTTGTTCCACAGTCTCTGTTCTGTAACAACTGGTAGAGGGCGAACCAAACAAAAACATGGTCTCGGGCGTTGGCGTAGCTGGCGAGTCCTTTTTAGGGCTTTATGCTAGCAGATAGAAAATGTTAGTCCTTTTCTGGTCTTAGTAGCTATCAACACTGATCGGGTTAGCAGTCAACAGGGTTGACTTTTTTTTTTTTTTTTGGATGGTAAATGCGCTCTGATATAAACAAATAGGTTGAGAGGAGTGCCTCGCCAGAAGAAGGCAAAAACCGTACCCAAAAAAAAAAAATGGAAAAGAGAACCGGAAACATAAATTAAAGCGTTAAAGAAGCCATGGAAAAACCTTGAGCAGATGGCGGAAGAGAGGATGACCCTGCCTTGAATTTGTTAACGGCATATGCTCCTTGGGGAGCTAAAGGGTAATGGTAATAATGACGTGTAAATGACTGGCCCTGCACTAAATTTATTGAAAGGTTAGTGCTTAACTAATACGTATGCTTGCATGTGTACCAGAAAATTTTACCAGGAGACACATTTTGTTTCTAAAATTATCACAAGACGATAGCTTCTTTTTAATTACAATTTCCAGGATATGGATTGAGATCATGAGAACAATTCGGGAGTGTGGTAATAACTTGTAAACTCGACTAAAGGGACAAGAAATGAAAACAAGGAGAGAAATATCTTACCAGCCTGACCACCTGGCATGAAATGAGATTGAAAACACAACTGAGTCAAGACGACAGAAACTGATGGTAATTGAAGGACATGGTTGCAATTTCTATTTTGAATGACACTATTATTTATGTCATGGAATTGCTTTCAGTTTTTATTTATTTATTTATTTATTTATTTTCTCTTCTGTCTTTTTACTCTTTTTTTTTAAACTGTCTTTATACATTTTTTTTTCTTTTTCACGCTTTTTTTTACCTTTTTAATATTAAAATAATAATATTATGCGTTGATGCGTCACTGTTTTCTAACATTTTTTTTTATTACTGAACTAAAATGTCAGCCGCGGACATCTATTCTTCAAGCTAATTAATTTCGTCAGTCTATTTCTGCTCTGGGAGATAGTGACAGAGAAACAAACCTTGCTTAGCTAATTCAATTCTTTTCAAGCTACAAAGCAGTAGCATTCTCAGTACCTCTCAGTAACCTTGCTATTAAAAATACTCTTTCTCCATCTGCGAGTCTATACTTATTCTCATAAGTGTTTCCGAAGTAGATTATCGGCGCTTTCAGCTGTATTATTTGCTTATCTCCCCAGCACGTCACACCGGGTGCAAAAATACTTTTATCGCAGACTTTTAATGCACGAAGCGTACAAAAAAGCTAATATATCGCCCATTAACCAAACTAATTATCTTATCTCTCCGTCACATTAGTTACATCTTTTCACAGTAAAGTTGCAATCTTTTTCATTGCGCATTTTCGGGATAGGAACTAAATTGTGCGACTTTTGATAGAACGCGCATTCTATTCCCATTCCTAACTGTGATGAAATCAGTTATGCCCTTTTAATCAATTTCGTTCTGTCCTGCATTAATAATTCGTTTCTTCATTTTCCTCACCGATCGTCCTATAATTTGAATATTTTATGCACTTACATTTTTGCTCTGACCACTCCCTAGGCTTGTTTACGTTTCACCATGTGAGTCGTAGTATTAAAAGGCTAATTAGACGGGTCAGCGTATAATATTTTTATCACGTAAGTCGTCTAGCCACCTTTGATAGAAGCGGTCATTGTCGACACACTCGCACAGCCCAGCACTCGCACGATCAGCAGAAAAAAATCCGTCTGGGAGATGCACGCGTAAACACAGGTGATATATGTAATCGCTTCCGCTGGGCATCTCTGTATCAATATTACAGATAATCTGTCAGAGGACACAATATGGGCGGAAGGTATTAGTCAGGAAATAAGTTCACCGATGTGTTTGTGAGTTAGTACAGATACAATCGGGAGTATTACTGCCATATCTAAAAGAGGTCACGAGTTTAAAATTAAAATTGATACTTAAAACAAGCGGGAGAAAGTAATAACTTCAGACCCCGACCAATTTAGTTCTAAAGAGCTTACCATTAGTTTAATTTGAGAGCCGGAATAGACTTTGGCTTTCATTGGCAAGTTGGTCTAAAATGCCAATCTGGGACTTGAACTGAGAAATGGAAATATAATCGAGCGAAATCGGAGACACAGATCAGATTGAATCGCAACGTCAAATTAGCAACTCCCAGTAGCCAGAGAGAAGGATCGGACAAAGTATTCCAGAATTAAAAGTGACAGATTGAAGTATTTGGAAATCTTTATAACTTAAAGAGAACCCGCAATTTTAAATACTAAGACTGGGAGGAGTCAGAGCACCCGTATTAAGAGGTATACTAAAAGTTCCCCGACCAAGCGTTCGAAGCATCTAATCAAAGTTGCTGTGCCCATTCATCTGTGCCAGGAGATTGTGTTTCCAAGTAATTTGGGGTAAGTTGTGAACATATATTTTACAAAAGTGAATGTGACATGTTACTTGCTAAGCGATTATATAAGTCATACGACGCTGGCAACCTCAACATATGAAAATAGTACATTTATAAACCACTACAGCAAGCGCTGACGATTGCTTCTTGCTAGTCGAACAGAAAGCCGACAGCAGAAATGGCCCCAGACTCCGAATAGAGCAGTGAGTAAGTGGGTGATTATTACATCACATGTGCACATCGTGTATAGTATCATTTTGTAAGAATATGTAACTTGTTAATTGTAATTCAGAAAAATCATTGCACTCGCACTGTCCAGACACATTTTCCCCATTTAAGTGACCAGAAGAATAACGGTGATTTCTAATCATATTCCCTGAGTTATTCTGTGTATACTCAGGGAGAATAATTATTCAGAGAGACTAACATTGGTGGGTGGACAGCGAGACAATGCACCTGTTAATTTGCAGCCCACAAATGTACTTAGCTGAGGCATTTGCTCTTTTACCTTTCCTAAAGTTCGTGGTTCGAATCTGCAAGACAGTTCTTAGATCAGACCAGCCTGAAGTAAGAATCTTCGCCACTATCCTGTGATTCAAGAAACTGGGTTTACCCATTTGCGTGGCTGGGTCGAGCCTAATAGGAACGTTTGTTTAATAGCATTTTCCGCCTCTGCCTGGGGGATCGATTGTTCATAGACCACTGCGCTAGGAAGCCAGTGCACTAACGCCTTGCTACCCGAAAACGTTACTTGAGATAGAGGTCAAGTCATTATAGAGGAGATCACTTCTATCTACAACTCTGCCAGAAGTAATCTTGTGCGAAGGTAGACACCTTTGAAGACCCATTTTAGATACTCTTGAGTTTTGGCCACTGGTGGACGACTACTGCAGAGCAAAGGGGAGGCAAATCCCGTGACACTTGCAATGGCTAATGTTGGATAGAATGTCTTGAATTTTCCCCATTTTTTATTCGGGTGAGTACGAATAAAGAATGGAGTTCGTTTTATAAACTACCCAGGCAATAATTTTTTTAATATCCGTACGTTCACAAAACATGTTCTAATAAAGCAGCTGTTAAATACGAGACAATATTCAGTCCATTGGCTTTTTTCACTCCCTTCCTCCCCCCATGCCATTTTTGACGCTTCTTAGCCAATGCATCCTGATAAATGACCACAGGAGAATTCGTGCTGTCATGAAGACATGCAACACAACATAATTATTTCACGCCATGTTTTGGCGGGTGACTTACTCGCTGGTTAAATAATCCAGAAGATAAAGACGTTTCCCCCCCCCACCCCCCCTTTTTCCATTATTTAAGTAATCCTTGAACTCAGATATTACTTTTTTTCACCAAGTTTGTAAAATCAAGAAGTGTTGAGACAGGAACCTACTTAAATGTTTTGCACCAAATTTTCTATAAAAAAAAAAATGCACATCAGTCTCCATTGAACTTTCTTCTCGTAAAGAAACAAACAAACTAAAGAGGAGGGGGGGCACAAAGGCACACACACACTTTGAGCAAAGTCGATGAAGCGTTTTACTTTTTCCAGTCCTCTGTGTTCCTTTACACCTTTCTAAACAGCTCAGTAACAAAATAACACTCTTTACCCTAACAGTACAGATAAAGGGCAACTACTACAAGCAGAAACAGTTTCCTGCGGCATTAATTTTCTATTTACAGAAGGTCGTGGTTATAATGTCCCTTTGTTTTAGATTCCACGACTCTTTTATCGTAATACAATCCTCACTACAGATCAGGAGTTGCATAGAAATAGCGGACCAATGCGCACATGATCAAGGGACAATGGTGTAAAATTTGTGTATTTCATTGGGGGGAAAAAAAACCACGCCGAGGTGGATTTTTGTCCATAATAATAAGACCTTATGTGCTTCCAGGTCACAGTGAAAAGTCCACATAGTGTCACTGGGGTGATAAACTACCAGCCTGGGTTCTGTGATTAGGGTAATTAGCCTTCTCCAAGCCGTTAGGTTCTGGATGATTATTGTAGTGACACCACTGTCTTCAAAAATTAATGACGCGGTTTTAATTAAAATATATAGTTTGTTTGTTGTCATGGAGATTTTCCTCTTTATTAGAATGAACAATGAAGAAGTGCGAATATTTTTATTTATTTATTTTTTTTGACAGGCGGGCGACGGACCCGAGGAGATACGACTGAACTAAATAGATCTAACAGTTCAGATACGACTGAACCAAATAGATCTAACAGTACAGATACGACTGAACTAAATAGATCTAACAGTACAGATTCAGGTACAACTGAACTAAATTGATGTAACAGTTCAGATACGACTGAACTGAATAGATGTAACAGTCCAGAAACGACTGAACTAAATAGATCTAAGAGTTCAGATACGACTGAACTAAATAGACGTAACAGTTCATATTCAGGTACAACTGAACTAAATAGATATAACAGTTCAGATACGACTGAACTAAATAGATGTATTAGTTCAGATACGACTGAACTAAATAGATGTAACAGTTCAGATACGACTGAACTATTTAGATGTAACAGTTCAAATATAACTGAACTAAATAAATGTAACAGTTCAGAAACGACTGAACTAAATAGATGTAACAGTTCGGATACGACTGAACTAAATAGATGTAACAGTTCGGATACGATGGAACTAAATAGATGTAACAGTTCATAGACGACTGAACTAAATAGATATAACCTATCCCCTTCTTGATCTTCAAATGTTATACCGACTTGTTTCGGCCATATAATCCTTTTATTATGCATGTGACGGTATTGCCTCCACTGCTTTGCAGTAGTGGTCCAACAGTGGCCGAAACTCAACAGTATCTAATATGGGCTTGAATGGAGTCTATCTTTACACAAGGTTACTCTTGGCAGAGATGTAGATAGAAGGGTGATGACACTTCTATTACAAAGGCAATCTTCACAAGATATTCAGAATAAGCGAGAACAATACTACTTTTGCTGAGTATGATAACTGTAATGGCGCCGACACTTTTGTGAATGATTTAAGCACTTATTAATTTCAGCTCGTCAAACCCCCACCCCTGATCTACTCAGTGGAATTCTATTATTCTAGAATAGCTCTGTTTAGAGTGTGTGTAGTAAGTTGACTGAGACAAACATGCAGTAACTTTAAAATGATTACATCGAAGTTAAATTTGTATAATTACAAATAACACAATTTAATAATCACTTAAGTTTTAACAGTTGGAAAATAATTTGAATAGTTATGGATCAAGAAAAGTTATCATTACAGTCGTTATGGATAGTAAAATGTTACAAGACGTTCAAGTGGCAGCATGGATTTGAACTTAGCTGCCAATGCGGTTCTGCTCCTTCTTATGGGTTGGTTCTTTTCACACTGCTCACGCTCGTCCTTGATCAAGGTTGTCGGGTGTAGGTCGTTTCCCAGAAATGTCAAGGAGAGTCTACCACGTGGGTCCTTCGTCTTAAAGCTTAGGCCACTGTTCCCTTCTTGTTCCAACTAGATAGTACTTTCTGCTGGTACCACCAATAACTATGGTAAAAGAATAGAACGAAAAGCTCTTCTGGGTATGGCGTTTTCCACCCCATAGTTATGGGTTCCTATCTTCCCAAACCACCATCCCAATTAACTCAGAGTTTTCACTCGATGAGAATTAAATGTAATCCCTCGGGATAAAACGTCCTTTACATTTAAATAGAATAGCTTTCATAGTTACTTTATATTTAAATGAAAAGGTTAATAATACAGATAGAGTCTGTTTACATATACATCTCCACTGATTGAAAAGTTTTCACATTATAAATTGAATATGTTTTCATTTATATTTACACTGATTGAAAAGTTTGAAACTTCCATTAACTTTAAAATGAATATTTTTCACATAGACATTTACACTGGTTTAAAGCTTGAAAACTTACATTAATTTTAAAGTGAAAATGTTTACATGGACATTTACACTGCTTTGAAAATGTAAGTATTATACTTAGAATGTACATCCTTTCTTTCATCTTTCCCTCCTTGCTCCGTATGGAACCTGGTACGACTTTATGCTTTTAGTTCTCTTTACGAAACTAGCCATAAAGAAATCACCAGCCCGTGCAATGGTGGTTCATGAATAATCATTCTATACGCCGAGGTTGCCAGCCTCAAATGACTTTGACATCCACTAGCGAGTTTCACATATTAAAATTCACATGGTAATATATACTTTTTTTTCTTTCTTAACCAGCGGCACTTGGGCTTTCAGCCCTTCGGCCCAATGAGATGTCATTGCGAGGCTGGGGAGCCTGTGGACTTTCCTTCCAACCCGGTCAGGAGCTTCGCTCCTTCCCATCCACAGAGGGTTTATCTCAGGAGCCGTTCAGGTTATTCAGTCAAAATATCGGTCGATGACACTCTTTCAAACGCCCACGCCCGGGCTTGAACCTTAAACACCTGATCGCCAGCGCAATGTGGTAACCATTACACCAGCGTGGCTCCCGGTAATATATACATATATATGTTAGTTCACATGTTAGTAATAAAAAAAAATGTAAATCACAACTTACACCAATCCTGGCTCACATTTGTTTTGCTCAGATGAATAAAAGAGACTTGAATCGGCCTCTTACACGCGTCTGGGGAGTCGTTAGTTTAATAAGTTCCCTCTCTGACTTCGTGTGGGGTCCTTCATTTTCCTCAGTCCCGGTTTCCTTATTTAATATGAAAGAGATTTCCTGGGCTATGAAAGTCCGTCCAAAATTGTCCAACAAAAGGTGTCCGGTATGTTTAAGAAGAAATTCTGAATTCTAATTCTTCAGTCTAGCAAGGTCTGGTATCTTGGCGAGCGATTTCTTAAGAGACAATGGTCAGATTATAGTCACTGCCTTCCCACGCCTTTATTATGCGTGCCTCACAGGATCAGCCAATCTAATTTGAATATGTCGCAAGACTCAGCTAATGCAAAATTTCAAACATTACTTTTCTGAAAATGGGCTGTACACATCCGCTTGCCCTTGGGTACAATCTTATGACCATGTAGGTAAACTCATGTAACAACGTGTTCCCAATGTAACAATCATTACTTTTATCAGAAAGTAATCTCTTATTTATGTCTGTCCATCAGTTGTCTTCCCGTATTCCAAGCTTTGGTGATGCGCGCACCCGCGTCTTATCAGTGATTAAGCATTGTGCTGAGGCGATTTACGTGTTACTCTGTATACTGATATCGCTGCGCCCACGATAGCCAACATAGTTTGGTCGCTGCCACTCCTTGCAACGCAGGGAGAAATGGATAACAACCAGACATGTCTACTTATCACTGAGAAGGGTGTAAGAAGGAAAATGCATAATATCTGCTACACATAGCAGAAAAAGAAAGAAAGAAAGTGCGACAAATGAAAGCACACACTAAAATCAGTACCACAAATATATCGATACTGCCGGAGTGAAACAAAGATCGATAGAGGCCGCCCCGTTCTGTCACAATGCATGTCTCGCTATGACGCTTATTACTTCTAAATATTCAGCTCTAATAAGGGAGATTATACTAAACTTTCATAAATTTCTCCATCGTACAATTTCTACACAGCTGATCAACTAATCGTCACATTAATGCTGTTTTATTGCATCTACATTTCAGCTTGCTTTGAGAAAAACGCGTTCAAAGTTTTATTAGTTGAAAAGCAGAATATATCACATTAAAATGAAATTTTGCAAAATGATCCAAACTGTTAACTCATAGACAGTGTGTAGGATGATAGATTAAACTATGATTTCGATGTGTGACCTTAGGTCAATTTTGGACAAAAGTAGAGATGGAATAAAGCAGTATTAAGGCGACGTAATGTTAATTTAGCTATAGGCTGACACACCATAGTCGAAAAAATCGTATGGGTGTAGGTTTTCAGTACAGTTGTGACAGCTGACGGTACCAGTGTGGAGCAGGGGTCGGATACTGGGTGCGACTTCGGTTATCGAGAGTCACTGGGGATGGTTTCGTAAATTTCTGGGTGACGGAGGGGGTAATAGAGGCATACTCATTAAGATCTGGACATGTTGTAAAATCCCTCTCTCGCCCGGCATTTAACACCGCTTTGTCCTAAGTTTTAAATGTACTTTTCCTGCATTCCCAGTGAACACTGACGAGCTATCTTAACAAGATTCACTTTATCCGTTAACTGCAACAGATAGGAATGCAATATTTTCTTTGGAGTAAATTTAACATTCGGTAAACTATCAGTTTGAATTTTCAACTGCCCTGCTGATGAACTTTCCTGTAGCAGAACGTTCGGCAGAGATACAAAAAATTTTTGGTTTGAACTTTGAAGTAGACTGAAAGTTTCTGCTTGAGTGTGTCTTTGTCCTGAGCGTATTTCGCGCACTTTTTTTTGTCCTCTTTGTGTCTTCTGTGTAGCATTCACTTTGCGTACCAGATTCTTAAAAAATTTAATGACAAGGTTTCATAGCCTTACACAAACTCACGCTAATTTCTTCTGTCCTGCGTCATCAGTTCCAAGTCTTCTTTCTATGTCTACCTCATCCCTTTCATTCATATCTCCAATTCTCTTCTCCGTGTGGTTTTTCGATTCCCCCTCTACCTCTCATGCCCTGTGGATTCCAGAAAAAAGACTGCCTTGTAATGCTGTCAAGGGGTTCCTCAATTTGAACTTAGCATGAATTTGTTAAGGCCTATACTCTTTGGGAGAGCTGAAGGTTGATGATGAGGATTGTTAATAAAGTATAATTAAGTATTATATTAATAGAGCTGGAGGGACAAGTCATTAATAAAGTATAATTAATTATTATATAGATATAGCTGGATGGACAGGTCATTAATAAAGTATAATTAAATATTATATAGATAGTGCTGGAGGGACAAGTCATTAATAAAGTATAACTAATTATTATACAGACAGCGATGGGGGAACAGGTCATTAATAAAGTATAAATAACTATTATATAGACAGCGCTGGAGGGACAGGTCATTTTTTTTCTTTGATCCTTAGCCACCGACCGTCAAAGCAGTCAGTGGCCATCACGCCTAGTGGCGTCTTGTAGGGCAACAACAAATTGATTCCACTTTGCTCGGTCGGTGGCCATCCTTCGTACAGTGCCCCAACTCTGGTTCATTCTTTGCATCTCAGCCTCCACAGTCCTCCGCCAGGTTGTTTTTGGTCGGCCTCTCTTTCGTTTTCCTTCAGGGGTCCAAAGCATAGCTGTTCTTGTGATGGCATCGGGGTCTCTTCTGAGGACATGACCAACCCAGCTCCAGCGTCTGCCAGCTATGATGGTGTGCATGTCCTCTTGCTTGCCACGAGTAAGCAGATCTTGGTTAGTGATGGTATTCGGCCAAAAGTTTCGGTGAATTTTTCTTAGGCATGTTGTGTGAAAAGAGGACAATTTTGACATTTCCTTCTCAGTAACTCTCCAGCATTCCGCACCATAGAGAAGCACAGAAAGCACACAGCTCTGATATAATCTTAATTTTGTGCTTGTGCTGTATTGGGAGAACTTCCAGATAATGTTTAGGCTAAAGAAGGCTGTTCTTGCCTTATTCATTCTGATGTTGATGTCTTTGCCTGCCCCACCGTCTGGTGTTACTATGCTTCCTAGGTATGTGAAGGTATCTGTCTGTACCAAGGACAGGTCATTAATAGAGTATAATTGACTATTATATAGGCAGCGATAGAGGGACAGGTCATTAATAAAGTATAATTAACTATTATATAAAAAGCGCTGGAGGGACAGACAGTGATATAAAAAAAAAAATACAAAAGGCAAGTGAAGCTTTCAATGGACATTGAAATGCCTGGAAATCAAAAGAAATGCAGTGCAACACAAAATTGTTAATCTTAAACTCAAATGTCAAGACAGTCCTTATTATGACCATATAGAAATTGTATAATCAAAAGACATGCACTACAACACAAAAATATTAATCTTAAACTCAAATGTCAAGTCAATCCTTCTTATGGCCCTATAGAAATTGTATAATCAAAAGAAATAAGTACAACACAAAAATATTAATCTTAAACTCAAATGTCAAGTCAGTCCTTGTTATGAACCTATAGAAATTGGTATAAGAAGAAACCAATGTGGATGTCATTAAAAGATGTTGCATGTGATCTCGGAGTTTAACGGAATTGTTGATCCCATTATACTTGACCGTGTTGTTACGTGAGATATTATAACACTGTTTACCGACTCCTCTTCACACCGTAACAGTTCTATTGTATGCCTCTGAAACATGGAGAGGAACAAAAAGAACATCAAAAAGCTAAAGACTTTCAGTAATATGTGTAATATGTGTAATATGTGTAATATGTGTTTGTGTAGACAAGAAGGATGGAGTTATCACGACTGGATCACTAGTGTGGAACTGATGACAACAACCAGACAAGTGTCACTGGGCCAAGAGATGCGGGATGGATAGGACAAACATTGCGGAAACATGTTAATAGCATTACCAGGCAGTCTTTGTTTCTGGAAACCCCAGGATAAAAGAAATAAAGATAGACAGAAAAACACTCGGAGAAGAGAACTGGAGATAGAAATAAAAGTGACGATGAAGACATGGAAAGACCTGGAGCCAATGGCACGAGACAGGCAGACGTTTGATGACGGTCTATGTGATCATCATCATGATGATGATGATGATGATGATGATGAATGTGGGGGTGGTAACGGTTCAAATAACAATATGTATTCATTACTAGCATGAATGAATATGTGTCCTGATTCAACTACAAGGGAACCAGGAATCACAATCAATTTAAATTACAAGTTATGTACAGAATGTATTTAATATGAATATTGTAGTGACATATATTATTACAAATGTTCTATGTGTGTCAGTTGTGTAGTAGTAAAATGAGGTAATACTGGTTTTGTTTTGTTCAAGCTCTGTTGGTATTTGTCATCATGACTTCAATAGTTTGTCTTTAGGGACCAGTATTGGAGATGTTCACAGTTCCTGATTTTAAGACAAGTAAATTCCCCTCTGAATAGTATTTTTATAAAGTTATTTCAAGATGAGGGGACATAATGTTGAGCTCAGCTGGCCAATTCGCTTATCTGGCGTGATGGCGGCAGGAAGGACTCCTCTGCTCGAATTCTCCTCTGGGCTCAGGAGACACCTCACTGATAGCTAAAAGACCAAGGAGTATGCTGTCCGACTCTGGATTCAGCCAAGCTCTGACCAGGTGCTGCTCCGTACATCAAGACCACTGTCCCTGAAATCAAGAAGGATGTACCTTCTACTTCATAACTAATTTATATTCTCTTTTACACTGATCACAATACAGCACAAACATTGCGTTCAGAGCGTTAGGCCAACAGTCAGCTTCATCTGAAATACTTTATACCAGCATTACCATCCTTAATGGTTACTACGCCTCTGCACTTCCAGCATTATTTCTTTCTAGTCAATCATCCAGGTGTCAGTGTACTATTTGGCCATTCCATGCCGTTTTACTTTTCTCCGACACCCTCTGTTCAGGCTGGAGCATTTTAGGCTTTACCTCACGTTTGCCACTGAACTACACATATATATACAGGCATAAATCAACAATTCACATTCAATTTTCATTAAAAGATATTAAATGGTTCAAGCTTACCACAATTCATACGAATAACACAGATACGTTGATTAGCAATGAATTCTGGCACAAACTGGCACAAACTTCCATCTGCCTATGTTCCAGGCTTTTTTATTGAGCCAAATATATGCTGGCTTCAACGCACTGATGCTTTATCAAGCTATTTTAAACAAGTGGTCTCGAACTAACGCTCCCAAGTGTGTATATCAGCGAGACTGGCCAATGAGCCACGTTTCGACAAGTGTTTGAAAAAATGTTATCTTTTCCCGTCTCCCCTAACAACCAAGATAGTATTTATAGCCCGACCAATCGTGGTTAGGCTTTCATTTGTTGCGCTCCAATCAATTTGGAGTTTACATGGTAGGCTATTTATGTAACGTAAGGTTTTTTTCAAACACGTTAAAAAAAAATTTTATGAGCAGAAATGATTTCATGCTGTCAGGCAGCCTCACTATTTTATTTTGGGTATAATTTATTAATTCCTGGACTATTGGCGTAACGTTTTACATATTATTTGTCAGCAAGCCCTAAGGAACCCAATTTTCCCACTTTAAAAGAGCTACGTGGCTGCGTTCAAAATATGTATTTTCTACTACCTCCTGTTTGGAAGATGTGCTGTCTGGGTACTGTTATGTTTTCAACCGTAAACCCATCTAATGTTATCTTTTCTAATAAGAGTCTGTTATGATTTATAAACCTAACTCTGGGAAAGGGTAGTGTATTTTATCACTGTCCGTCTGAAAAAGTTAGTGCTTGTAGACTTACACGCGTGATGCCAGCATTTGTATATCGCGCGTCGCGTGTTGCATGCGTTCCTGATTTTCAGCCCTCCCCTCTCGCTATCCTTTTGTCCATCTGTTCGTTCGTTTTGGTAACGTAATATAATTAATGTTAGGATTAATTTAGGTCATTACGCAGTCTCTCAATGTTTTTTTCCAAGAAATACAGCACACGTTTCATTGAAGAAAGCGGGTATAATACAGTAAGCTTTTACTATCAACGTGAAAGCGTTACAATTTGCAGACGAAGCAGAAAACAAGGGGGATTTCGAGTACATTCCTTGTGACAGCACTGTTATTTTACCATTGCTCTTCTCTTTATTAATTTTATTTGTTAGGCTTCATATTTACCTAATAATTTATATATGTGGATTAGAATATTTCATGACACCTCCCCTCTTAAAACAGACATTATATGTCAGTCCTTTATTCTATATACACATAGAGAAATTTATTATTATTTCTGGGGTTTACGGTGATTCTCATCACACGGATGGCGGCTTAAAAAAATCCGCTCCCAGATTGGTTTTTCCAGATATATATTCAATGCTAAAATTATATGGAGCCAGAAGCAAAGACCATCGGAGTAACCTAGAGTTCTCATGCTTAGCCTGTGCTAAAAACGATAAAGGTTTGTGGTCAGTTTGCAACTTAAATGCCTTCCCATATAGATAAATATTGAATTTCTTTATTGCCCATATTACTGCAAGACATTCTTTTTCACTAGTTGAGTAGTTGATTTCAGCTTTATTCAACTTTCTGCTAGCATATGCCACTGGGCTTAATTCCCCATCCAATGCATCTGATTTCTGTAGTAGAGTTGCACCTAACCCAATATTACTTGCATCCGTCCTTACTATGAATTCTTGACTTAAGTCAGGTAATTTCAAAATGGGTTTACTTGTGAGCTTTTCCTTCAATTCTTGGTAAGTCATTTCACATTGTGGTGTCCATGTAATGCGATCTGGAAGTCCTTTACGTGTCAATTCCGTTAAAGGTGCACATATGGAATTAAAGTTTTTGATATACTTCTGGTAGAAACCACATAATGAGACAAAGGATCTCACGTCCTTCTTGGTTTGTGGTCTCGGGGCTTTCTGTAGTTTTTCTAAATTCTTTGGGTCAGGGGTCATATTTCCCTGATAAACTGTGTGTCCCAAAAATTCCAATTCTTTACATCCAACGCAACATTTGGTTGGTCGGGCTGTTAAATTTGCCTCCCTAAGTCGATTAAACAGCATGTTCAGAGAGTCAATGTGTTCCTCAAATGTTTCTGTTGCTATAAGGATATCATCCATAAAATTTTTTATACAGGGATTATTCAGAGGATCCAATAATTTTCTCATCATTCTAGAGAAGACACTAGGCGCATTCTTCAATCCAAATGGCAATCTATTAAACTCATAGTGTCCTTCTGAGGTACTAAAAGCTAGGTATGGTCTAACCTCAGGCTTTACTGGAATCTGATAGTATCCTTTACTCAGATCCACTTTTGAGAAATATTTAGCTTTATTTAACCTGGCAAACAGCTGATTTGTATCCGGCAATGGATCCACCTGTCCTTCTGTAATAGCATTCAGTCTCCTGTAATCTATACAGAGTCTATGTTCTCCAGAGGGCTTCCTTAAGAGTACAACACCGGAACTATACGAAGACTCACTGTGCGAAATAATTCCTTCCTTCAATAGATAGTCTATCTCTTCCTTCAAAGCTTTTTCCTTAGCAAACGGAATCGAATATGGTTTCATACAGACAGGTGTGGAGTCTATGAGTTTCATATCATATTCCAATAGGTTTGTATGCCCTGGTCGGTCTGTTAACACCTCTGCATGATTATTTAGAACCTGTTGCACTCTCTCTTTCTGAGTTTTCGTTAAATGTGTACTGATTTTCACCTGTGCTGCTGTCTCACAGGGGTGTAATGGATATTCAAATGATGAAAGTGGTTCCTTTTTCATTTCCATGGCGATGGACAAGGTCAACAAGTGTGTCTCTTCCTGATGTTCTCTTTCCAAATATTTCTTCAGGAGATTCACATGATAGATTTTTTCTTTCCCCTTCTTATCTATCTTATAATTTGTTCTAGACACCTTCTCTAGAACTGTATATGGACCCTGCCATCCAATTTGTAACTTATTCTGACTCCCAGGCAAAAGAAGCAGTACTTTCTCTCCCACAGCCAAATTTCTGTCTTTCGCCTTCCTGTTATAATAGGCAGCATGTTTCTTCCTGGCTTGTTTCAAATTTTCATTGGCAAGTTTCCAGCCAGTTTTCAACCGAGTGGTCAGCTCATTCACATATTGGTATGAAGATGTAATGTTTTCCTCTGCCTTTTCATCAGTCCACGTTCTTAACAAAGCTACATATGGACCTTTAATTGTGTGGACCTATTTGTCCATGCACCGGTATGGTCTCTTCCACTTGAAGCTTTATAGTGATGATTTTTCCTCCCAGAATTATCATTCACAAAACGACCGCTACCAATTTTTCTTTTGGGGCTGTCTCCCCTCTTAAAATTCTTGATGAGAGATTTCCTCTCTACATCTTCTTCCTCCAGTTTGTTTAAGTCCGATTGAGGGATTTTCGGCTTATCCTGGGGTAAGACATCTTTTTGCACTCTCCGCATAGTGGCCATTGTAAAACAGTTAAGTGAAGCTTGTCCGTGAAAAGGGGCTTCCCATTCCATTTGGTCCACTTTATCAAATTTATTTTTCCTTTTATGATCAGGCCTAATTTTGCCTCGGGGCGTGTCCAGGTCCTGATCCATGTTCCCACTTGTGGGTGTTCCCTCATGTGCTATGCTACACCTTTCTACAAAATTCTCAATGTCCCATCTTGCTTTGGGCCAATAATAATTGTGAGCCACCTTTTGAATGATGGTACCTATCTTCTCATGGTCCCCATCTGGTTTCACATGTAGGCTCCTTATTAATTCTGTCCTATATCTTTTTGGAAGAACCAGCTGTCCGTGACCATTGGATCTAGCTCCAGTCTTCCTATACATCAACTTGTTTTTCATATAAAAATCTCCCTTGCCTGGAGTTGTATGACAAGTTGACAATTTTCTGAAACAAGGCTTGAGTGTTTTATCCCCAGCCTGTGCCTTCCTCATCTCTTCTGGAGTGGTATCTAACATAATATCCTCCTCCTGTCTTGAGGTCGACCTGACCTGAAGGGTTGCCATATACACAGGTTTCCTTCTGCAACGGTCAGTGTCATGATTGTCCATCTGACAATTCTTACACCACCTTTTTCCTTGGTTGAAAGATTTTCTTTCATTATATTTCCTTTCATCGAATTGTGGGAATTTATTTTTATTGTCATACCGTGGCCTATCAAATTGGTGCTTACCTTTATTTTGATCCCTAGGATCAAATTTATTAAAGTTCTGTGGTGCCCTGAAGTTATCCACCTGTTTCTTTTTATTACCTGTTACCTCTGCTTGAGCTGCTTGATACCTTTCAGCAACATTTAGCAACTCACCCAGCCTCTCTGCACCTTGTTCCATGAGAAACTTTCTCAGGTCTGGAGCCATGGACTCTCTTAGTTGCTCTATAAGGACCATTTCCTTAAGATCTTGGGTTTTCCCCAGAGAAGTCCATTTCTCCAAGTATGTCTCGATTCGTGCAGAGAACTGGTGATAGGTTTCACCTGACAGTAGTTTAGCATTCCTAAATTTTTTCCTGTAAAACTCTGCATTCTTTTCATACCTTAACAAAAGAGCCTGCTTTAGCATGTCATAATTTTCCTGATCACCTCTGCTCATTTTTGCAAAAACTTCATAAGCTGCCCCACGAAGTCCCTGAGATAACTTTAAGCTCCACCTTTCTCTCTCTAACCCATACGTGGTGGCTAATAGTTCATACCTATTTATATAGCTCTCAATATCATCGTCTTTCTCAACAAAATGATCTAAATGAAAGTTCATAGCTGAGGTTGAGGCTCCCTGAGTAACCGTAGCATCAGAGGCAAAGGGACTGGCACCATTTTCAGGAGCATGGCCTTGAAACTCAAACTCCCTTAGTCGTAACTCATGTTCCCTTTGTAATCTCTTCTCCTCCTTTTCTGCTTCCCTCTCTGCAGCTAATGTCTTCTCTTCTCTTTCTGCAGCTAATTTCTTCTCTTCTCTTTCTGCAGCTGATTTCTTCTCTTCTCTTTCTGCAGCTTGTCTTCTTTCCTCGGCTTCCAATGCTTTAGCCTCTTTGTCAGCCTCAATCTGCAACCTCTTAGTCTCAGCCTCAGCTTGCAACCTCTTAGTCTCAGCCTCCAACTTTCTTTCGGCCTCTTTTTCTAATCTTCTTTCTTCGCGTTCAATAAATTTGTCACATTCCGTTGTGACATAGGCAACCATAACTTGCCCATCTAATCCTAACTCTTTTGCAGTCTGAACCGCAGCAGATCGAAATTTGGCCAGGTCCGCCATTGTCTATTATGTAAATTTATACAATGTCTAACCAACAATTCAATCTCTAATGGACAACACAGGCACCGTGAGCTCAACCTTATTTAATTCCACCCAAGGATACCTTTTAATTCTTATATTCCCTGAAGTGAATTACCCCCAATATTTTTAATAGTTAAAGATTCAAAATCCCAAGAGCGAGACCCCAATATATGTGGTGAAGTGGGATGTTATAAATACTTATAGGGAACTTAGTGTACTGACTGAGATCAGCTGTGAAGGTATCTATATCTATTAAGAGTAGTGTATTATAGATAACCTTACTTGCTACCACATATCTATATATCTCAGTCAGAATTATTCTGGAATAGTGTGATGCTACGTTATGTGTCTAGGGTATGAGTATGGTGAAGTGTAAGTCACAACAACAGACAGATAAACAATTTAATTTAATCCACTACTCTTAACAACACTGTGACACTCACATACATATAACACTCTATGAGAATAGCTTAAAGAAGTCACTCGTAACGGTTCAAAATAACAATATGTATTCATTACTAGCATGAATGAATATGTGTCCTGATTCAACTACAAGGGAACCAGGAATCACAATCAATTTAAATTACAAGTTATGTACAGAATGTATTTAATATGAATATTGTAGTGACATATATTATTACAAATGTTCTATGTGTGTCAGTTGTGTAGTAGTAAAATGAGGTAATACTGGTTTTGTTTTGTTCAAGCTCTGTTGGTATTTGTCATCATGACTTCAATAGTTTGTCTTTAGGGACCAGTATTGGAGATGTTCACAGTTCCTGATTTTAAGACAAGTAAATTCCCCTCTGAATAGTATTTTTATAAAGTTATTTCAAGATGAGGGGCATAATGTTGAGCTCAGCTGGCCAATTCGCTTATCTGGCGTGATGGCGGCAGGAAAGGACTCCTCTGCTCGAATTCTCCTCTGGGCTCAGGAGACACCTCACTGATAGCTAAAAAGACCAAGGAGTATGCTGTCCGACTCTGGATTCAGCCAAGCTCTGACCAGGTGCTGCTCCGTACATCAAGACCACTGTCCCTGAAATCAAGAAGGATGTACCTTCTACTTCATAACTAATTTATATTCTCTTTTACACTGATCACAATACAGCACAAACATTGCGTTCAGAGCGTTAGGCCAACAGTCAGCTTCATCTGAAATACTTTATACCAGCATTACCATCCTTAATGGTCACTACGCCTCTGCACTTCCAGCATTATTTCTGTCTAATCAATCATCCAGGTGTCAGTGTACTATTTGGCCATTCCATGCCGTTTTACTTTTCTCCGACACCCTCTGTTCAGGCTGGAGCATTTTAGGCTTTACCTCACGTTTGCCACTGAACTACACATATATATACAGGCATAAATCAACAATTCACATTCAATTTTCATTAAAAGATATTAAATGGTTCAAGCTTACCACAATTCATACGAATAACACAGATACGTTGATTAGCAATGAATTCTGGCACAAACTGGCACAAACTTCCATCTGCCTATGTTCCAGGCTTTTATTGAGCCAAATATATGCTGGCTTCAACGCACTGATGCTTTATCAAGCTATTTTAAACAAGTGGTCTCGAACTAACGCTCCCAAGTGTGTATATCAGCGAGACTGGCCAATGAGCCACGTTTCGACAAGTGTTTGAAAAAATGTTATCTTTTCCCGTCTCCCCTAACAACCAAGATAGTATTTATAGCCCGACCAATCGTGGTTAGGCTTTCATTTGTTGCGCTCCAATCAATTTGGAGTTTACATGGTAGGCTATTTATGTAACGTAAGGTTTTTTTCAAACACGTTATAAAAAAATTTTATGAGCAGAAATGATTTCATGCTGTCAGGCAGCCTCACTATTTTATTTTGGGTATAATTTATTAATTCCTGGACTATTGGCGTAACGTTTTACATATTATTTGTCAGCAAGCCCTAAGGAACCCAATTTTCCCACTTTAAAAGAGCTACGTGGCTGCGTTCAAAATATGTATTTTCTACTACCTCCTGTTTGGAAGATGTGCTGTCTGGGTACTGTTATGTTTTCAACCGTAAACCCATCTAATGTTATCTTTTCTAATAAGAGTCTGTTATGATTTATAAACCTAACTCTGGGAAAGGGTAGTGTATTTTATCACTGTCCGTCTGAAAAAGTTAGTGCTTGTAGACTTACACGCGTGATGCCAGCATTTGTATATCGCGCGTCGCGTGTTGCATGCGTTCCTGATTTTCAGCCCTCCCCTCTCGCTATCCTTTTGTCCATCTGTTCGTTCGTTTTGGTAACGTAATATAATTAATGTTAGGATTAATTTAGGTCATTACGCAGTCTCTCAATGTTTTTTCCAAGAAATACAGCACACGTTTCATTGAAGAAAGCGGGTATAATACAGTAAGCTTTTACTATCAACGTGAAAGCGTTACAATTTGCAGACGAAGCAGAAAACAAGGGGGATTTCGAGTACATTCCTTGTGACAGCACTGTTATTTTACCATTGCTCTTCTCTTTATTAATTTTATTTGTTAGGCTTCATATTTACCTAATAATTTATATATGTGGATTAGAATATTTCATGACAGTAATGATGGTGATGGTGATGGTAATTGTGGCGAGAGGTTTTGTTTGGCTCTTGGATCAGTATAGTACTGACAATTACAGAAATAGAATTTCTGCAGAAAATGGTGAAGTCCCAGTATCTGAGAGGGCTACTGGTATCACAAATTAGTTACGGCTGTGAATGTTCTGATCTCGAAACAATAGTAGAGAGGAGACCGACATAAAGCGCCACCTCCGCTGTGTAACTAACTGTGATATTAAAAAACCAAGGAAACAGATTTTGCTAAACAATGATAAAATTGACAAGTCTTCAAATACAATTTCCTAAGTATTTATTTCGTATATACACTATCTACTCTTGTGCTGAAGGGTGAATGTTGAAAAAAAAATGGAATGTACTGAATTTGTAAGTTTACATATGATTTACAAATATTTATTTTATATATATAAATATTTTACAACAAGTTTTCCAATTATAGGAACAAAAAAATTATATCAGCTGTGCTGTTAATTAAGGATATAACACTTATCAGCTATGCTGTTAATTTTGTCTCTTGCTATGCTAATTTCACTTTCTCATCACTGACAGTTTCTATGCTCACAATGCTGACAGAAATGGTACTAATGTGTACTCATCTCTTAAAACGTTCTGTTCTCCTTAGTTTGGTTCCCACAACTCCTGCTGAGGCTCGTTACTTTAGCCCACCCAAGACTGAGGGGGACTAAAGATGTAGCTTCTGTACAATATCTATGCTCCTGCGAAGTTCCAGGCAGCGGGATTGACTCGAACATACGACCTCAGGTTTTTTAGGACACAAATGAAACCTGTAACAAGGAAAAATAGGGGCTAATTTCTGTCCTCAAGCCCACCTATTTCTATTGTATATGATATGAGCGTGTCTCAGTGTCTGCATGTGGGATGAATGACAACATGGCTCAGTATGATTTAGCAATAGCGAGACAAGACAGGTGTCTACTTGCAAAACATTCTTTCTGATAAACTAATGCATGGATACATTCAATAATATAGATTCAATACATGAATACATTTAATACATTAATACATCCCATAATATAAATCAATACATGAATAAATCCAATAATATGTACACCTAGGTGTGATACAACAATGTCCTTCCCCCTATAATCCCAGGCCCCCTCTGACGAGTGCTATACAAGCTGGTAACATATATCCTAACAATAACGTTATGTTCTTATGATAGGAATATATGCGACGAGGACTGTTTGGTTATATATATCAGGTGGGAGTTATAGGAGACAATAGATTGGAGTTAGATGAGACAATAGATTGAGTCCTAACAAGAACTGTTTTGGTTATATTGCAGTTTGGAGTTATCAGAGACAATAGACTGAAGTTATAGACTGACAATAGATTGAGTCCTAACAAGGACTGTTTTGGTTATATTGCAGTTTGGAGTTATCAGAGACAATAGACTGAAGTTATAGACTGACAATCTAAATTTCCCCAAGATACAATCAGTGAACCAAAATATATCAAATATATACAGGTCTGCTGTAAGCCTCTTTTCCTAAAGGTTATCGTAAATTTATATTTACCCTCCAAGATTTAAAAAAAAGGCCAGTTTGACTCGACTAGTGAAGTAGGTTGCAGGTCGATGCCCTCAGGTAAGCAACAAATCAAGGTGACAGCTTCTTCCTCTTCAGTCAGTATCTCTGGCGTCAAGTTCGGGGTTGCGTGGTTAGCATAAAATCCGCCCGATTATATAGGCAGGTAAATACTTAAGGAAAGCTTTCGGTTGGTTCCTGGCGGAGCAAGTTGATTGGTTTCCTCCAGTTTCGTCTTTTGCTCATACCGCCTAATTTTATTCAGTTTTTCGCCGCCATCTTGCGTGAACTGCGTGAACAGTATAATTTATTCTGTCTCAGAGACTGGTGAACGGTGATCGTTGATTGGTTGAAGCAAATCTGTATTTCGACATAGTGATTAACCAAGTAGTGGCTTACACTCGTTTCACGACAGTAATGATGATGATGACGGTCTATGCTCAATTGAAGTGTGATCATGATGATGAGGACGATGATGATGATGATGAATGTGGGGGTGGTAATGATGATGATGATGACGGTCTATGCTCAATTGAAGTGTGATCATGATGATGAGGACGATGATGATGATGATGATGACGGTCTATGTGATCATGATGATAATGATGATGAATGTGGGGGTGGTAATGATGGTGATGGTGATGGTAATGATAATGATGACGGTCTATGCTCAATTGAAGTGTGATCATGATGATGAGGACGATGATGATGATGATGAATGTAGGGGTGGTAATGATGGTGATGGTAATGATGATGATGACGGTCTATGCTCAATTGAAGTGTGATCATGATGATGTTGACGATGATGATGATGATGAATGGGGGGGAGTGGTAATGATGGTGATGGTAATGATGATGATGAAAAGAGCAAATATTTGTGTGAGATTATAAGATTCAATATCTTATGGAGTTTACAAGTGAACATATTCTTTAATGTCTGAGGTCATCTGTGAGAGACTGAGTTTGTGTGAATCAATCTATGAAATAGTAGATACGTGAATTTATACACGTGAACAAGTCAACCTGAAATAGTGTATAAGTGAATGAATTAGAAACTGTAGAGTTAATGAATATAATAGTGAATGAGTACCTCGTGAAAGAGTGTAGAAATGATTTTTTGTGAAAATGTACATGTCAATCTGCGTCAAGGATTGTAAGGATGAATGTTGGTGAGAGTGCATGAGTGATTGCTTGAGAGAGGATGTGTGATCTGTGAGGTGAAGAGTTAAATTGGGTTTGCTCAATGAACTTGTGTTAATGGAAGAGCGAGTCTGCTTGTACAAGATTGCGTACTCGTGAATGGGTTTATGAATGAGATTACCTAACATTATTAACTCGGCCACATTAATTTATGTATAAACATGTTTTGGGGACCACCTGTTATTGTTGTTACCAAATCAATAAAAAAAAAATAAAAAAATTGATTAATTGCGTATATTTTTCTCGCATATAATAAAAGTATAGAGTCGTGAAATGAACAATATGTCAATGCCGTTGTGTTTGTTTGTTTGTTTTTATTGGTAGATTCTTTGATTCATTTGTGTGCGTCTGTGTGTGAAAGATACGAAAAATTAATGATAACTTGATAACTGGCCGTCTTCTTCGCTCACTCTCAGATAACAACGTCCATCTTTGTTATAAAGTTAACCGTCCGTGTCAGGGTCCAGCTTTGACTGTCTCTAGATCCACTTGATGAAACCTTCAACCTCTCTCAGTTTTAAATGCTTTTTTTTTTTTTTTAAAGGTGGCGGAAATGGTTTGAAAATGGCTAAATCTGAAGTGCCAGTCTGTGAAGGTTGCATCTAATGGAACCATTACTCACGCAGCCAGTCAAGAGCGTATTGTAGCGACACAAAAACAGCAAGACTACAGCGTTACAGGAACAACATCAATAATGGTTACAAAAAATTGATTCCAAAATTAAAGGCAACGGGTGTCACTAAATCTTGGCTGCTCCACCAGTTTGTGGCGGTTATAATGGTTTGGGTGAAGAGATGTGCAGCTCCTGTCATTTCTCACAGCCTGAAGAGCTAGTGGTTCATGTGGGGTTTCAAAAGGTGCATCGAACAATGGCTGTTCACGTGCCTTAGATCCAGATAGCTGATCAATATGGCCTTGAGTGTTGATATTGCGCTTTGAGTTTTGTCATGTGGTCTTCAGAACAGTACCAAAAAGAAAACAAAATTGGAAACAGAGAAAAGTTAGGATAACTAGCTATTCACTTCGGTCCTGCTGTGCTCTAGTTGCGAAGAACAAGAAGAAATATTCGACAAAGTAGATGCGAAGGGGAAGCCTTTCTAGCCGGGCGGGTTTTCTTTTTTATGCACCACGGGGCCATTACTAAAGGTGGTCACCTTGTAGGAAGCCTGCTTCAAGAATTTACATGCTTTTGCATCTGTGCTTTCTGTTGCCATTTTGTTTTACATGATGAGGTTGCACAACCTCATATTAGTCACCTTGTACGACATGCCTGATGGTGCAGTGTAGTCCTTTCTTTCGTTGTCTGTTCAGAGCTCTAAGTATCCAATAAAGTCCCGCCAGTTTTATTCATCATCATCATCATCAGTTGCCATCTCCACAACGAAGGTTGGCTGTAAAGGATCTCCAACGTCTTCTGTCTCTTGTTTTGGTGGTACACTCTGATAGACTCTTTCCCGTCCATCTCTTGATGTTATCTTCCCACTTATAGCGCTGTCTTCCCCTTGCACGTTTGCCTTCAACTCTCCCTTCTGTTATGGTCTTCTGCAAGGTGTTATGCCTTTTTATGTGGCCAAAGTATTTTAGCTGCCGAACTTTGACCTCTCTCATTAGTTCTCTTTTCATACCTAGATTTTCTAGGACCTCCTTATTTGTTTTCATCTCTTTCCATGAGATACGCCCCATTCTTCTATATATCCACATTTCAAGAGCCTCAATTCTTTCTTCCAAATGCTTATTCATCGTCCATGTTCCTGCACCATACAGAAATGCAGAATATATATAACACTTTATGATTCTCAGTTTTAATTTGTGAGATAACTGTTTGGATGTCAGTATATGTTTCATGTTGTTGAATGTAGCTTTGGCCATTCCTATTCTCTTCTTGATTTCTGTTTCACATCTACCATCTTCTGTTATTATATGACCAAGATATACGTAGCTCTTGACTTGTTCCAGGATTTTCCCATTTACGCTTATCTTTAATGTGGGTTTATCGTCTGTTTTACTAATTATCATAGTTTTTGTTTTCTCAATATTAATGTCGAGTCCATATTCATGACTTATACTGTTCACTTGCTTCACTAGTTCTTGTAACTCCTGTTCGCTTTCAGCTAACAACACGGTATCATCTGCATATCTAAGGTTGTTTATTGACCTTCCACTGATGTTCAGTACTGGTATTTCCTGTATCTGTTTGAAAATTTTTTCGGTGTATAAATTAAATAGGCAGGGGGACAGCACACAACCTTGTCTGACACCTCTTTTTATGTCTATGTATGGTGAATAATTCCTTCCTGATCTTACTGTGGCAGTTTGCTCCCAATAAAGGTTACTGGGTATTCTTATATCTTTTCCATCAATACCTATGTCTTTGAGGCATTCAATTATTTTCTCATGATGGATTCTGTCAAAAGCCTTCTTATAGTCAATGAAGCACATATACATACTTTTTTGGACCTCTGTATATTTTTCTGCTAATCTTCTTAGGCAAAATATTGCCTCTCTTGTTCCACTGTTCCGTCTGAAACCAAACTGTTCTTCTTGGATTTCGCTGTCTACTTTACTTTTTATTCTTTCCTGTATGATTTTGAGCAGTATCTTAATTGCATGACTCATCAGGCTGATTGTTCTGAAGTCTGAACATTCTGTTGCATTTGGTTTTTTGGGCAATGTTATAAAAACTGATGTCTTCATGTCGTGTGGTAAATATCCTGTATTGTATATATCGTTGCATATTTCTGTGATTGTATCTATACCAAAGCTCTCCAGAGCTTCTATCATTTCAATTTTTATGTTATCCATGCCTGCTGATTTTCCTTTTTGTATCATATGAATGGCATTCTCTACTTCTGATCTGAGAATGTTTGGGCCTTCATTAGAATCTGGTGATGGTTTTTTACCTCTGTTGTCCTCTAATAGTTCTTTTACGTATTCTGCCCATCTGTTTGATATGTCTTTCTCATCAAGTAATATTACACCATTTTTGTTCTTGATACAGCTTCCTCCTTGTGCAAACCGCGACCGATTTGATAATTTCTTTATTTCTTCATGCATATCTCTTGTCATGTGCTTTGCTTCCAAGTCTTCTATTTCCTTACATTTTGTTTCTATCCACCGTTCTTTTGCTTCTCTACGTATGTCATTTAGACTCCATTTTAGGTAAATTTGCATTTGCTGATTGTATGCTTGTTTTTAAGCATTCCCATTTTGCGGTTGCTTTTTCTTCTGGGTTTTCTCTTCTATACTGCTCCATGCTTTCTGTCAATAACTGTTGATATTTATTTTTGACGTCGATTAAATATTTCTGTTTTATATCTGGTTGTTTCAGCGCTGATATTTCTATCTGGGGTTCCTCCTTGTAGTGGTGTTGATGGTATTGTATGATGGTGTTATTACTACATGTAACTTGTATGAGGCCAGCTGTGAAGGCTCCTGAGATAAAATGTAGTTGAGAATTATCAGAAGGCCTTTCTTGCTACCACTACGACCTCACACTTAATTTTTTTTTTCTTAATGAATGTGGCTACGTAAAGTGTCTAGGGTAATGATGTGTAATGTGGTGTGTTAGTTATAAATACACCCACAGACATTTAAGAAGACTAATAAGATTAACAAGTGTTAAAATACACTGAACTAACTCACGTGTATAAAGTTTTTGATATAATTATATTACATTTATTGGTTCTGGATCAAGTTTTATGTGACCAGAACTTGTTTTAAAAGAAGGATTGAAAATTTATGAAAAAAAATGCATGGAATGTTACATAATAAATGCAAGAGCGTACCTATTTAAGTACTAGACTAGTTAGTTTTATTAAAAAAAGTTCGAGTAGTCATCTCTTTGGGAGGATATTTACTGTTTGTGCTGTTGGGGTGGCCTCATCACACCTGTCTATATTGACTACACAATGTCCAGAAAATGGTGGGAATTTTTACGGGGATATTAGTCACTACCAATAGTTGGTGAATGTCCAGCAGACCAGAGGCTCACTCATCTTTTTGTAGCTCTGGTGCTGAAAACTTGCGGTCCCACCTCTCCGTGCTGGCGGGCAATAATGGTGGTCTCTGTCACAAGAACTGCACAGATACACTCGAGTACAGTCACCCACCGAATAGACTCTGCTTTGTTGTCGATAGAAACTCACAGCTCTGCAATCAAAGTATGGGCCATGTGTCAAAATCTATTCTATACCCACGTCTGGACACCACACTGACACAACAACCACATCATACAGACAGGTCAGATCTCTCTGACCAAACAGCACAGTTACCATGGTGGGTTTACATCAGATAGATCCTCCCAGACTATAGATTCTGAAAAATATTTATTAGTTGTCGGCCCTAAAAGAAGATAGGTAATCTGTTTCAACGCTTGATATATCTTGCATAATCCTTGCTGTAGTTTATGTACCTTGTTGGTCCCTAGACCCTGACTTGGGCGGGGGGTCTAGAGCAAATCCCTACTTGTTTGTAAGGCTAGATTTTGATATGGCAGTATCAAATCACTCGAACATGAAACAATATTCAAAATATATAAAGAAATAATTTCAATCTTACCAGATTATGAATACATAACACAGAATTGCTAGCAAAACTCAGCTGAGCTGCTGGCTATAGTATGGCGTCCCTAAATTTATTCACTGTCTTTCATATGGGAAAACACCACACTTTAAAATCTGTGTCTAACACTGAACAATTATTGAAGAATGACCCCACTTTCGCGTCTGAGCGCTAATGATATGATTGTCTGTGGCCAATCACTGCCTAGTTGTACTTTAAATTTCAAATTTCTACACTAAAGTCATTTCAGTCATGCTTCAGTCAAGTATGGATGGTTATCTGTTAGTCTGTCCGTCTCTACTTGTGTTTCTAAAAAAAAATGTGCTTGATTTTTGAAGCAACCTTTCTCTCCCCTTAAAATTTTGTCGTAAAAAGTTATATTTAGACACAGCTACCGCTCAAAAACCCTCTCCTCCATAATAAGTAACTTTGAACACCTGCGTCCCCAAGGTCGTGTTTTGTGTGCAAATAACGACACTTTTTATTCAAGGCAGTCTGTCGATGATGTAAACTACACTGTCTTTTGTCATTATCTTCAATATTATCTATCCGTTTGTAAAATTAAGATCATATTATTTCATTGCTCAGAATAGGCCATCCGGCCAGCTAATTTTTATATTCCTAACATTAATATTAAGAAAAATTACTTTTTAAATTTTTGTAATATTCCTAACATCTGCGTTTTAGCCGCTGAATTCAAATCAAGGCTTGGTATCGCAAAACGTCCAATTCCGTACCTCGTGTCAATTTGGGGGACGTGAATTTTTACTTTCCTCCATCCCCCCCCCACCCCATTGCGTCTCCTTAGCCTTTCCAGTCATATTTTTTTTCTTTTGATCCGCCGTTCCCCTCCTGTCTAGCAAGTCAATTTTATGGAGGGTGATGACCCGCGGTCTAGGCGATCATGTACATCAGCAGCCTACGCATTATGTTTTTATCCTTAAATGTTATCTTTTGAGTATTTTACCGTTGTATCTCTGTCAATTTCACTACACATCTCCCCACTTGAAAACATGCCTATGGCAAGTTCCAAAACCAGCGATACACATAGGTAAAATTACTCCTCACGTCTGCCACTACTCTAATTTTGATCACAGGGGTGCCGACTGAGGAAATCTGCACCGACATTCAATTTGCCTGGGATATATTGGATACTGAACTGATAAGGTTGAAGCAATAAAGACCACCTCAGCAATCTTGCGTTTTCATGCTTAGCCTGAGACAAGAACACGAGAGGCTGATGATCCGTCTCCACCACAAATGTCCTACCATATAGATAGATTTGAAACTTCTTTATTGCCCAGATTAATGCTAAACATTCTTTTTCGCTTGTGGAGTATCCTTGTTCCGCCTTATTCAATTTACGGCTTGCATAAGCGACTGGTTTCAGTTCCCCATCAGGTGAAGATGATCTTTGCAACAAAGCCCCCTCCGAGTCCCACATTACTTGCATCGGTTCTTAAGACAAAGTCCTGTGTCAAATCAGGCAGTTTGAGAATAGGCTTGCTAGTGAGTTTTTCCTTTAACTCTTGGAACGCTAGTTCACATTGTGCAGTCCAAATAATTTTATCTGGAAGTCCCTTGCGAGTCAGATCAGTCAGAGGAGCACAAATAGCGTTAAAATTCTTGATGTATTTCTGATAAAATCCGCATAACGACACAAATGATCGCACGTCTTTTTTTGTTTGCGGCCTAGGTGCTCTCTGCAGTTTTTCCAAGTTCTTAGGATCAGGGGTCATATTACCCTGATATACAGTGTGTCCCAAGAATTCCAACTCTTTGCATCCAATACAACATTTTGTTGGCCTAGCAGTTAAGTTCGCCTCCCGAAGTCTATCAAACAACATCTCCAGAGCTTCAATGTGTTCTTCAAAGGTCTCGGTGGCGACGAGAATATCATCCATGAAATTTGTGATACATGGGTTATTCAGGGGGTCCAACAATTTTCGCATCATCCTTGAAAACACACTCGGAGCATTTTTCAGTCCGAATGGTAGCATATTGAATTCATAATGTCCATCCGAAGTGCTAAAAGCCAAATAAGGTCTCACTTCAGGCTTCACTGGGATCTGGTAATAGCCTTTACTAAGATCCACCTTTGAAAAGTATTTTGCCTTGTTCAGTCTGGCAAATAGCTGTTTTGTGTCTGGTAATGGATCCACTTGTCCTTCTGTGACAGCATTCAGTTTCCTGTAATCTATGCACAGTCTGTGTTCCCCAGACGGTTTCCTCAACAAAACGACACTAGAACTAAAAGATGATTCACTGTGCGAAATAATCCCCTCCTTCAATAAATAATCTATTTCTTCCTTTAATGCCTTCTCCTTCGCGAACGGAATAGAATAGGCTCTCATACAGATTGGGTTTGAGTCTACCAGTTTCATGTCATACTGTAGCAAATTTGTATGGCCTGGTTTATCTGTTAATACATCTGTATGTTCCTCCAGAACCTTTTGAACTCTCTCCCTCTGGTTTTTAGTCAGGTGCTTACTGACTTTTACCTGTGCTGCTGTTTCACAAGGATGTAATGGGTATTCATGTGAGGTGAGTGGTTCCTTTTGCATCTGGGTTGCAATAGCTAAGGTCAATAAGGGGGTGCTTTCCTGGAGTGGTCTGTCCAGATACTTCTTTAACAGGTTTACATGATAAACTTTTTCCTTCCCCTTTTTGTCAATTTTATAGTTTGTTCTAGACACCTTCTCTAGAACCGTATATGGACCTTGCCAACCAATTTGTAATTTATTCTGGCTTCCGGGTAGTAAAAGCAGCACCTTCTCTCCGACTGCCAGTTCCCTGTCCTTTGCCTTCCTATTAAAGTATGCTGCATGTTTCTTCCTGGCTTGTTTCAAATTATCATTTGCCAGTTTCCATCCAGCTTTCAAACGAGTGGTCAGTTCGTTCACGTATTGATACGATGAGGTAACAGTCTCTTCCGCCTTCTCATCTGTCCAGGTCCTTAATAGAGTTACATCTGGATCTTTAATTTACCATACTTATTTTTCATGGAACTCATCTGGTCCCGTCCATTAGAAGCTTTATAATGAGGACTTTTCTTCCTAGAATCATCACTCACAAATCGACCACTACCAATTTTTCTCTGGGGTTTGTCTCCCCACTTAAGATTGTTTATGAGAGATCTTCGCTCTCTTGTCTGTTCCTCCAGTTTATATAAGTCTGACCGAGGGATTGTCATCCTATCCTGGGTTAAATTTCTTCTTTGTACTCTTCGCATAGCGGCCATGTTAATCCATTCAAGTGAAGACTGGGTGTGAAAAGGGGGCTCCCATTCCACTTTGTCTACCCGTGTATAATTAGTTTTCCTTTCAGGCCTAAAGTTGCCCCGTGGCGGTTCTAGGTCCTGCACATATTTTCCCTTTGTGGGTGTTCCCTCATGAAATACGCCACATGCTTCTACAAAGTTTTCAACATCGACATTTACGTCGGGCCAATAGTATTTTAGAGCAATCTTTTGGCAGATGGTACCGACTTTCTCATGGTCACCATCTTTTCCAACATGTAAGCTCCTTATCAAATTTGCCCTATATCTCTTGGGAAGAACTAACTGTCCGTGACCAGTGGATCTAGTTCCTGTCTTCCTGTATAATAATCTATTCTTCATGAAATATTCCCCCTTGCTCGGAGGTGTGTGGCATTTGGGCAATTTTTTAAAACAGGGCTTGAGTGTCCTATCCTCAGCCTGCGCCTTCCTCATCTCCTCTGGATGAGCATTTATAGGTTCACCTTCTTCCTCCTTCTTCTGTGACCTGGTCTGCACTGTCGCCATGATCACAGGTTTCTCGGGATTCCCCAAGAAGACGTATCTACACCCCAATATCAGAGGGTAGATTGGTTCATCTATCACTGCTGCTCTGATTTCTCCTTCCACATAGCGAGTTTTCACCGTTATCCTTGCGATGGGAAGTGTCATGAGTGGTATGTCCTTAGTCGCCCCTTGTATTTCCACTGTTTCTGTGGTATACTGACTTGGGTCCACTAGGCTAGACTTCACAACTGAATCATAATCCAAACCTGTATCATAAAGGCACCTTATGGTGACCCCATTACAAATAACATCCTCACAAACTGGGGGGTGATAAGGTTCCTGTTGTCCCTTAGGATTAACCTTTACTCTTTGCGTCCCCGACTTCATTGCAGCAATGTTTGAAGGTTTCCTTCTACAAAATTCGGTGTTATGGTTATCCTTCTTGCACCATTTGCACCATCTTTTTCCTTGGTTCAACGGTTTTCTTTCATTGAACTTTTGGTCATTGAACTGTGAGTTTCTGTCGCGATAGTCATTTCTTTGCCGCTCAAAGTTTGTCCTACCCTTATTTCCCTGCTCTCTATTATCAAATTTATTAAATTGCTGTGGAGCTTTAAAATTGTCTATGTGCTTCTTCTTAGCACCACTTACCTCTGCCTGAGCTGCCTGATACCTCTCAGCAACATTTAAAATTTCCCCCAACTTCTCTGCACCCTGTTCCATGAGAAATTTTCTCATGTCTGGAGCCATGGACTCTCTCAATTGCTCAATCATGATCATTTCTTTAAGATCTTGGGTCTTCCCCAGAGCCGTCCATTTCTCCAAATAGGTTTCTATTCTGGCAGAAAATTGGTGGTATGTCTCCCCAGACAACAGTTTGGCATTTCTGAATTTCTTACGATAAAATTCACCATTCTTTTCGTACCTTAATAACAAAGCCTGCTTTAACATGTCATAATTGTCTTGGTCTTCCCTGTTCATTTTGGCAAATACTTCGTAAGAAGTACCCCTCAATCCCTGTGATAGCTTTAAGCTCCACCTCTCTCTCTCTAACCCATATGTAGTAGCTAATAACTCAAAACGTCCTAGGTACCCCTCTATGTCATCGTCTTTTTCAACAAAATGGTCTAAATGAAACCCCATAGCTGAGTTTGAGGCTCCCATACTGGGCGTAGCATCTGAGGCAAAAGGGCTGGCACCATTTTCAGGAGCCGGGCCTTGTAATTCCAGCTCCCTTAGTCGTAATTCATGCTCCCTCTGCAACCTTCTATCTTCTGCTTCCCTTTCGGCCTTTTTATCTTCTGCCTCCCTTTGCTGTCGTTTTTCTTCTGCCTCAATCTGCAGCCTCTTAATTTCTCTATCAGCCTCAATTTGTAATCTCTTTTCTTCAGCTAACCTGTCAGCCTCTAATTTTCTTTCAGCCTCTTTTTCTAATCTCCTTTCTTCCCGTTCAATATATTTATCACATTCAGTCGTTACGTATTGAATTAAAATTTGACCATCCATCCCCATCTCCTTCGCAGTGAGCACAGCAGCTGATCTAAACTTTGCTAGCTCTGCCATACTTTTTGGACAATATAATAATATACAAGATAAATCTCTAACCAGTAAATACACTAAGTACTTCTAATTACTATATGACTATAGTCTAACTAATTCTAACTAACCAGTTAACTAATTAATTATTACTGGCTGTGAAGATTCACCAACTTTTATCTGCAGGGACACTTTTAATTTTAAAGGAAATTTTACAATTTATTTCCCTACTTTTATTTCTCCCACCAGGAGATCCTAATTTTACTGTTGGGCTAATTATCCCTGGACAAGACCCCAATTTATGTAGTGGTGTTGATGGTATTGTATGATGGTGTTATTACTACATGTAACTTGTATGAGGCCAGCTGTGAAGGCTCCTGAGATAAAATGTAGTTGAGAATTATCAGAAGGCCTTTCTTGCTACCACTACGACCTCACACTTAATTTTTTTTTTTCTTAATGAATGTGGCTACGTAAAGTGTCTAGGGTAATGATGTGTAATGTGGTGTGTTAGTTATAAATACACCCACAGACATTTAAGAAGACTAATAAGATTAACAAGTGTTAAAATACACTGAACTAACTCACGTGTATAAAGTTTTTGATATAATTATATTACATTTATTGTTCTGGATCAAGTTTTATGTGACCAGAACTTGTTTTAAAAGAAGGATTGAAAATTTATGAAAAAAAAATGCATGGAATGTTACATAATAAATGCAAGAGCGTACCTATTTAAGTACTAGACTAGTTAGTTTTATTAAAAAAAGTTCGAGTAGTCATCTCTTTGGGAGGATATTTACTGTTTGTGCTGTTGGGGTGGCCTCATCACACCTGTCTATATTGACTACACAATGTCCAGAAAATGGTGGGAATTTTTACGGGGATATTAGTCACTACCAATAGTTGGTGAATGTCCAGCAGACCAGAGGCTCACTCATCTTTTTGTAGCTCTGGTGCTGAAAACTTGCGGTCCCACCTCTCCGTGCTGGCGGGCAATAATGGTGGTCTCTGTCACAAGAACTGCACAGATACACTCGAGTACAGTCACCCACCGAATAGACTCTGCTTTGTTGTCGATAGAAACTCACAGCTCTGCAATCAAAGTATGGGCCATGTGTCAAAATCTATTCTATACCCACGTCTGGACACCACACTGACACAACAACCACATCATACAGACAGGTCAGATCTCTCTGACCAAACAGCACAGTTACCATGGTGGGTTTACATCAGATAGATCCTCCCAGACTATAGATTCTGAAAAATATTTATTAGTTGTCGGCCCTAAAAGAAGATAGGTAATCTGTTTCAACGCTTGATATATCTTGCATAATCCTTGCTGTAGTTTATGTACCTTGTTGGTCCCTAGACCCTGACTTGGGCGGGGGGTCTAGAGCAAATCCCTACTTGTTTGTAAGGCTAGATTTTGATATGGCAGTATCAAATCACTCGAACATGAAACAATATTCAAAATATATAAAGAAATAATTTCAATCTTACCAGATTATGAATACATAACACAGAATTGCTAGCAAAACTCAGCTGAGCTGCTGGCTATAGTATGGCGTCCCTAAATTTATTCACTGTCTTTCATATGGGAAAACACCACACTTTAAAATCTGTGTCTAACACTGAACAATTATTGAAGAATGACCCCACTTTCGCGTCTGAGCGCTAATGATATGATTGTCTGTGGCCAATCACTGCCTAGTTGTACTTTAAATTTCAAATTTCTACACTAAAGTCATTTCAGTCATGCTTCAGTCAAGTATGGATGGTTATCTGTTAGTCTGTCCGTCTCTACTTGTGTTTCTAAAAAAAAATGTGCTTGATTTTTGAAGCAACCTTTCTCTCCCCTTAAAATTTTGTCGTAAAAAGTTATATTTAGACACAGCTACCGCTCAAAAACCCTCTCCTCCATAATAAGTAACTTTGAACACCTGCGTCCCCAAGGTCGTGTTTTGTGTGCAAATAACGACACTTTTTATTCAAGGCAGTCTGTCGATGATGTAAACTACACTGTCTTTTGTCATTATCTTCAATATTATCTATCCGTTTGTAAAATTAAGATCATATTATTTCATTGCTCAGAATAGGCCATCCGGCCAGCTAATTTTTATATTCCTAACATTAATATTAAGAAAAATTACTTTTTAAATTTTTGTAATATTCCTAACATCTGCGTTTTAGCCGCTGAATTCAAATCAAGGCTTGGTATCGCAAAACGTCCAATTCCGTACCTCGTGTCAATTTGGGGGACGTGAATTTTTACTTTCCTCCATCCCCCCCCATTGCGTCTCCTTAGCCTTTCCAGTCATATTTTTTTTCTTTTGATCCGCCGTTCCCCTCCTGTCTAGCAAGTCAATTTTATGGAGGGTGATGACCCGCGGTCTAGGCGATCATGTACATCAGCAGCCTACGCATTATGTTTTTATCCTTAAATGTTAACTTTTGAGTATTTTACCGTTGTAACTGGATACGTCTGTCTCCTCTATCATTTCTTGTCCCTAATCCATACTGTCCTACTATTTTCTTGTATTTTCCTTTTCCTACTTTTGCATTCATATCACCCATTACTATCAACACATCTGTAGATTTGACTGGTTTAAGTGTGTGTTGTAGCTCTTCATAGTATTCTTCTATTTCTTCCTCGCTTTGATCTTTAGTTGGTGCATAAGTTTGTAAGATTGATATGTCGAATGGCTTTGCTCTCATCTTTAGTAACATCATTCTGTCATTGTGTGTCCAGTATCCACATACGTATTTTTCTAACTCCTTCTTTATCAACATTCCTACCCCTCTTTCGTTTTATTATACTTAGCTAAATCTTTTGCGAGACGTCTTTTCTAGCGTCCGATTGGCAGAGTGGTTTAGAGCCCTTGCATTTCGCAGCAAAGTTACCGGGTTTAAAACCTGCTGGCGTCGCACTG